>KN493783.1:32783-42816 GCA_000787155.1 Scartelaos histophorus | reverse complement strand
AAAACTTTTAGACAAACATTATCTGCCACTCAAAGATTTGTCAGTTAATTGAGAAGGAATTGCAATGGTCAGTCATAGGGTGGGGCTTGGTGGTTTGTAGTGTGTTCTGAGGTTAAGAATTTAAATAAATAAATAAATAAATAAATAAATAAAAAATAAGAAGAAGAAGAAGAAGAAGAAGATTTTTTTGTTTGTTTTGAAGTTAAACTAATATTTATTGGCAAAAAGGTAGGAGCCCCCTGCCCTGTGCATTCTTGGACCCCACAATTTTTGTACTTTTTGGCTGTCCAAATATACACACTTCTCCGATACTTTACAAAAATGTGCCTGGTCACTGGTTTCATCACTCTGAGTTCAGATGGGAGGAAGAATGTGATCACAGCACTTTTGAGAGACCCTGCTGGAGTTGCCCCATTGCTCGGTCAAAGCTACACTTTGAAAGAGACATAGCCTGTAATTTGTTGACTCATTTTGCATAATTTCCCATGTTAAAAATACAATAAAACGTCTTTCAACCTCTGAATTAGATTTTTCTGCCACGCTGCCCCTGATCGACAGTGTCTTGTCCTACAGGTTAGACGTAATGTTTTCCTATTTTGGATCAAGCATTTTACACGGAAAGCACACACTGGTTGGTTGTTTTCGCTCTCTTGTTTTCACATTAGAGTTCACCTCGGGCTAATTTCTCACTGTTTCCATGGTAACAGCCAGTTAAACGAACACGTGCCTCTGACCGACATGAAGACCCGAGGATCATAGATTTGTGGTTTGCTTGTGGTTTATTGATAAAGTGGAAGAGGACGAGGAAAAGTTGCCTTCCTTGTGGGTTCACCTGTGTCTGTTTCATCAGTAGTAGGTTTATCCTGTACAGGCTGCATTTATACATGTATGATTAAAAATCTAAGACTTGCAGAATGATTAAAGGATTCAAAATGCTCTGTTAGCATGCTAGTTATTAGAGTGTTAGCCCCTGATAGCGCTCTCTGAAATTTGTAAAAAGCACTAATAAATTAATTGCAGTGAAGAATTAGGATGCTGGTTATGAAAAGGAAAGTAAATAAACTAACCAGCTCCGCTCTCAACAACCTTGGAGGTGCGATTCCAGCTCCCACAGATGATTGTTATGTCCTTGGGCAAGATACTTACCCATGTTTAGACCCAGTATCATCCTGGTTTTTGTGCGTCTATGAAAACCCCATGATTTACATAATGTAGTCTGCCTTTAGAACCATAGACTGCGTAAAAAAATGGACTAAGCAAGTGTGACGTCACCAAGCCCCGGGGTCTAAAAATGGCCGCCTATTCAAGTCAATGAACCGAGCTCAATGGCGCATGACGCCAGGTTAGCCTAGCCCGGCTAGGTACTTTCGGCGGCCATGGGCCGACTGGACATGCGCAGTAGCGCTGTTTTCTCCCGCGGGCACACGCGAATGCACGCGAACGCACGCACAGAGCGCGGGCTCGCGAAGCACGTGATCGCCTTCGACCAATCAGAGCGAGGGGAGCTAGAGCGGAGCAGAGTGTAGCTGGAGCTAACGATTAAAAAGTGTTTTTTAAGGCAACTGAAGGATTTTGAGCTGAGAAAAAGTTTATGATCTAAAAATAGGTAAAAATCGCCACAAAATCCAACATATTTGAAAGTTGTAGGTGTCCTATCAGCCGAACACGAGCAGTTTGTGATTACATTGCGCTCTATGAGAACAATCCTTGTTCAGCCCATGGGCTGTGGTACCAGTGAGTGGCCACTACGTCAACTGCAGTCAGCTACAAGCAGCAACACCCTATCCAGTTATTTTAATAGATCCATGGACGTCACCTGTAGCTCGTGATGCTAAAGGCTACAGGAAAAAAATTCAGAATCATGGAGCAGGTTAATAAGAACATTTTAAGACCAAGATGACGAGGCTCACTGCAGCAGGTATAGTGAGAGGAGCAACAAGATCCTAATGTAAGTCAATTGGAGCATTTGGCACACTAGCACGTTAGCTTTGTTTATTTATATATACGTTCTATGTTTAGAACTGATTTAGTTTATTTTTAAACCTTATAAGCATAAAGTAAAATCAGTATCAGTGACTAAGATATAAGTTCTGGTAGTTTCAGTTTAGATCCTGGTTTAGTCCTAATAAGAGGAGCTGGATACAGTGTAAGGTCATCTACATCTCTGTATGTAAGTTTTCCATTTGTATTCTGCTGGCTTGAAAGCAGTGTACAGAGAAACACTAGCAATATAAACAAGGCTATTCCCGAGTGCCGTGATCTTTATGCAAACTCTGTATAATTTCACTAAATAGCTCAAGATTGTAATTCCATTCAAATAACTTCTCCTCGGAAAATGATTTGTTGTTTTTGTTATTTGCCCTCTTCAATTTCCCTCTTGGTTGCTCACCATGACACTAAAGACATCCAAAAAATAGCACTCCCACACACAAATAGGCTGCTTCCCAAGTTAATTATTTTCTATTTATTTGACTTTTAAGTGTGATTTGCAAACTTAACTACTCAGAGCCATGCAAAGGTTATGAACCACATACACAGGAGTATTCTCTCTCAGCATGAATACATTTAAAAATATGTTATGTTGATAAGGTGAAGTAAAACTAAATATGTGTCTTTAGGTTCACTGTGTAGTAGTGGAAATCATTGCTAATCATTGGTTTACTGGGTTTATAAACATCTTCAAGCAGGAAAAACATCTATAACTCATTCAATTAACTTGTAAAATTAAGTTAACACACAATTTGAACATTAAAATGTATTTGTTATAAGTCATAAATTACATATTACACTGTGGTCTATGAATATTGTGCAATAAACCAGCTAACAAAGATAGAGCTGAAATAGTGTGAAAAAGCCAATACACAATAATAACTAATAAATCAAAATTTTCAGCCTGTGGAAAATTGGAATACCGACCACTGTTACAGTATTTCACAGCATGATGGATAGTACTAAAAGCAAATTTGACAGCCTTCCCTCAAGTACGATACAGAAAACTTGGAGTTCTCACATTGTCACGAGGTCAAATGGTTCAACTTTACCTCTGTTAGGCTATGAAGGATTCTTTTCCAGACTCTCACTGTGTCTGCTAAGGTCATCACTTTTACAAGCCCAACTTCCACTCACTACTGTCAAACACTACTTCTAACGTTTGAGTGATTTGAAGTACAACATAAAGAAAACAATGTGATAACTAATTTTACCCCAATCTCGCTGCAGTACTCAGTGCTCTACAAATCCCCTACAATCCAGTTGATGTGCTGAATGGCTTCTGAAGTAAGTGGCATGAAAGAGAAATATCTGCCTCCACCACTGCTCCCCAGCACCGCGAGTGAGCACCATAAAGTGTTTGTGAGTGAGGGATTTGAGTCTGCTCTTTTGACAGCTTTAAACCCAGCCATCCAATCTTAATCCTATGGGCAGAATGCTGTCTGCAAAGGATTCAGTCATCGGCTTTCAACCTCTGACATCCACAGAAAATACACATCTCCCGACAGTCCCATTGCCATTGTGTTACATCTTGACATCTGTGTACAACATAAGCAGCAGGCTGACTACACCACTGGCTTGAATTTAAGAGTGGCTTTAATTACATGTGTGAGTATGTTGCAGAAAGAAGTGAAGTTACAGTGAAAATCATTCAAACTCATTTGATCTTCTTTAGGAGACTATGTATACATCTATTGCACACAAATGTATGTGTTCATTGCACACAACTTTATGTGTTCATTTTTAAAAACAAATGGGTTTCGTTTTACCTTGACATGTTTCTGTGAACATCTGTCTCCTTCATCAGAAGTCTCATCTGACTAACGGACAGTGTGACTTCAGCTGATCTTCTTGCGTCTCGGGTCAGGGCAAAAGCAAAGCTTTTTGTCTTTAAAAAAAGAACACACAAAGATATTTAAAAGAAGACACAATACATTTCATTAATGAAATTGAGTACCTTGACATGGACGTGAAATGGGAAATGTACAAATGATTAGAGCAGAGCAGAAGATTTTTTTTTCTTGCCTTTATGATTTTCTTTGCCTTAAAGGTGCATTGTGTAACTTTTCAGTTGCGCGTCTGTGAAATGCTTTTCTCCATCGAGATGTCTGGAACATTTCACAGTGTGGTATCAGACCTTTGTATCTTCATGGAGACCAAACCAGACCAGGTTACAGGAAAATCTGTGGTGAGGCAACCCCGCTCACAGTCAGAATATTTCTTTTTCAAGGTGTTTTTGAGTTATAAAACCACCTGCAATTGAATAAATGTAAGGTAGAGCTGTTTAATATCACACTGTGGAACATTCAATGACATATCCAGAGAAACAAGACCATGACAGACAGCCAACCAAAAAGTTACATAGTGCACTTTTAAGATTTTGTCTAGACAATAACCTCTTTGGTCCTATGCCACAATAATACTGCAATACAGTAAGTATGGATCAAAGCAGTATAATCAATCCACTGAAAATGCTTTAATCAAACATGTTAAATAACTTCAGAGTTATCTTTCCAGTGAACTAAATTTAAAACTTAATTCCATCATTGACCTTTGTCACCTATCTCCTGGGTGCATTCATTGCCTTATTGTAACTATCAATGGCTGATTTTCCTCCACATGCCTCGTTATTTCTTATGAGTCACTTTAGGCTGTGTGCACTTCTTGAAAATGTGAATCTACAGATTGCCAGACTCTTTTGAACTTAATAGAGGCTTTCTATCTCTAACAGCTAATATCTGTACTGATATCTGTACACATCACAGAAGGTTTGACTCCCAGGCTGCCCTGGGTCTTTCCTTGTGACTTCTCTAGTCTGTGTGGGGCACTTTGGGCACTCAGGTTTTCCTCATCAATCCAAAACATGCACAGGTAAAATCCTCCTGCTCAGGTGGTCCTGACCAAGCTGAAGATTTGAAGATGGATCCCAGCAGTATTGAAGGATGAGCCAAATGCAGAGTACACATTTTTAGCTAGTAATAAAGTATATCTTAACCTTAAGTTATTGAATTATGCCATGTTATAACCCAATGGTGTATAACATACCTTTATTTTTATAATAAAATTATGGAGAGGGAAGTGGGTGAAACAGCAGCACAAAGGTTGTAAATGTGAATATCTTAGAAATAGACACTTGACAGTTCACTTGAGCTTGTATCCTCACATCCTCTTGTTACATTCAATCAGTGCTTTCATAATTCTGACACAGACGAGTGTATCATTTAAAAGGACCAACACTTTTCGAGTTCCACTTCACAGAGGTGCATGTGTCGCCTCAGGGCTCTCTCATTTGCACTATCTCTCTCCACGCCAGGGAGACCAAATGCTAAGTGGATCAATACAGTAACTAAAAAAGGAATCCTTGCTCAAACTTTTGTTCTGACTCTTCCCAGTTAAGTGTTCTTAAGACTTCAACCTCGAGGGAGTGGGACCAAATCTGCTGTTTTTCTTCCCTTGGTTCCCTAATAGGTCTCTTGGGCCCTCCATCCAAAATGTGGCAAGAGCAGAGTAAAAAACATTGATAATTTGTAAGTTATGCAGAGGAGCACTTCCCTGATGCTGTTGTGTCTCATTTATCCCCAAGACATTTCAGAGCTCATTTTGCCACATCCTTCTGGTCCCTACCTGCAGAAACACACAACTAACACAAGTGATAAGGAATCCGTCTGCAGCCGTCCCCTCTGGGCAACTTTAAACAAGACTATTGTGGCTTATACGATGCAAAGGCAAAACTGAACATAGTGTTTCTCAAATGGTGAGTTGGATAAAAGTGTTCCAAATCTGTCAAATGATTTCCAAAATGTTTAATTAGACCGTTTAGCTCAGTGTTAACAATTTATAATACTTTCTGTTATAAATTACAGCTACATCCCTTCTAACCATGTTATAACATTGTTCCTTCATCACAAACATGCCCGAAGGGATTTTATCTGTCATCTATGCATGTTTGACTAATTTAACGATCTCTCCCAGGCCTTATTCAAACCCTCCTCACGATTAGCAGTACAATCCTGTCCAAGACTCAGCCCACAAGCCTACATCACCCATGGCAAGTCTTTATAAATATGCAATATATATATAAATATACACTACAGCTTCACAAACTTGATGGTATGTGCAGTAGTTTAATTAGCAGGACACACACTGATTGCATTGTACATACACTTATTTATATTTAATTATACAAAATAGTTTCCCAAATAGTCGACAACTCCCACATACTCGCTTTATGTGCATGTGTATGAGTGCGGTAAGGCTGCCACATGAGTCATGAGGGAATGGCAGACTGGCAAGTTTGATTGACAGCTCACTTCCCCCCTGATAACTACTTTTAAGGCCTATTTGAAAAGCATATGAGTAATTGTGTTGAAGGAAATCTATATGTTAATGTAAAGGTCTTCAAGTGCCAGGCCCCATTATAAAGTAGTACTGTTTTATGGAGTTCCCTTTCACTGTTCTATAAGCTGCAGGAAATGCTGACAACTTCGTGCAATAGTGGTGGTGACTTATCAGATACTTTTAAGAGATTTTTGTATCAGCATAGCTAGCAAAAAGAAAAAAAAAATATATTAAATGTGTTTCTTTCATTTGTGTTTTTGTTTTGATCTATGTGAAGCGTCTTCGAGGGTCATGAAAAGTGCTATAGAAATGTTATGCACGTAGGCTGTGTATATAAAATCGATATAAATAACCCGCTGGTGGCCACTTTCCAAATAGGAAGTGAGCATGGGGGGCGCTCCAGGCTCTACTGACTCTGGCTCCAATGGGCTTTACAATGAAATATTAAGACATCTCTCTCAGTAACTGGTGCGGTGAACTTTGTTATGCTGATATTAAAATGTTCATATTAACCCACTCTCCATGATTCTGGGGTTTTTAATTCTCCATTTTGTTCACAAGTTTTCAGAAAGTGTGATTTGAACAGTTTGGGTCTTCGTTCTTCCCGCCCACGTCACTCCAGGTCACCACTGAATTACATCAAACCATCCATACAAGTATCAGACATTGTAAGATCCAGCACGACTCAGTGACTTTTTTTTTTCTCCACACTCTGTCCCCAAATGAAACCATCTACCAATTGAAGTAGCGCTAAGCCCAATTTTGGACACCCTCAAACCCAACTGGCAAAACCACTTTCTCTCCTATGGTCTGTGCGATATCTATTTGGAGTTGGCTGATTAACCAACCAGAACCTGTCACCAGTTCAACACTGTATCTCAAATTACATTTGTGCTTGGAACAATTGCGGTGGTGTTAGATTAGATAATCTAACTCAGTGATGTCTAGGCCAACACAGTAAAACATCGATCACCTAAAGGTCCAATATTGCACAAAATTGACTCTTGTGAGGTTTAAGCCGTTTCAAATGTTGTCGCCTCATCAAACACATGCCCCAAGTTGTGTTTTGATTCACTGACGCAGTAAAGCTTTATTGTTAGTAATTTCCAAATCTCAAAATGCTCTGTTCACCCTTATGATGTCATGTAGTGGTAATTTTAGGGTAAATAGAGCTACTTTGCCTTTAGTTTAGTAGTGATTAATTTCAGGGCTGAAATCATCCAAATTATTTTAGTGGAGTTTAAAGTGTTCAAGTGTTCAGGTATGTTTGTTATGAGGATAAAATATTATAACATGGATCAGAAAATGTCCCCTTTAATATTGGCTTCATTAACTTCACAAAACAGTGAATGTACTGACTTAGTGTTTTATCTCATTGCTTTAGTGTAGTCTAAAGCATCACAAATATTGTACTAAAGATCTGGCTGTGTCTATATAACTAAAAGAACAGGATTCATTTCTTGCAGAAGTAGAAAGGAAATTGTCTCTGCTTTCAAATGCACAGCTCTCCCTGTGAAATGAATTTTTAATGACTTTTATATTGCATCTAACAAGTGCGAGAGTTACAGTTTTTAAAGTGAAAGCTAAAAAGAATGAACTCATCTCAACAGTTTTGGGTTCCTGCTGTGAGTGTGGAGCCAAAACCTGCACAAGTTGTAACTTACAGAAACATGGGGCTTCTTTTCTCACCCATCATTTTAAAATATTACAAAGACAAAGTGATACAGTTCAATCACTTTGCAGATAGACGTGTCAGTGTACAGTGCTCACAGCCTCCTGGGGGGACGGGAGTTATTACTGTTCACAGTTTGGGGCTAAAACACTCTTTTGTTGCTACTATCACAGCATCGCCTCTATCTTAAAACTTAAATACTGAGGGCCTTCGATATGCAGTGCAAAATGACATCATTGCCTATTTTGGAGTAGTTTAGTTCCCAAAAAGGTTGTCTTGAAAAGTGGATCTGACCACAACCAATGATCTATATGTCAAGAGTGGGATTTGAACTACCAACCTCGAATAAGTGGAAATACCCTACTAAATGCAAACATAGTGGAACAGTGGAACTTTCCTTGTAACTTGCTTGGATGGTCATTTTTTTATTTTATTTTTTACTCGAAAAGCATCTTACTGTTTGCACACTTGTCCTTTCACAGATCTGACCTGTAACGGCCTGGTGGTCATACAGTAAAACATTTCAGTCAAAGCAATAAAATCTCTATTGAGAGAAGCAAATTGCCGTCCATCAGAAGTTATATAGAGCTTCTTTAAGAATATAACAGTACTGCATTTAACCATTGATGTGACTGGTTTTTCTATAAGTTCCTTTTTATTCTATACCCTTTACTTAGAGGAGTCTTTGGTCAACTGAGGAGCCATTCTTTTACAATGGGTCCTGCATTTATGTTCTGTAGCAATCAGATGCTAACCTGACCTGTAATTTCGACCATAGCACATTGTTCAGTCTCAAATGTACAACTTTACAGCAGAAAATCTTAAAAGAAAGAAATCGCACATTATGTCATCACCTTCACAAGCAGCATGTAGTCAGTGACTTTCTCCCATTTTAGATCCTCGTCTCATTTTGAACTCCAGCTTTCAGTCAGAGTTGAAGGAAAAATATAAAAAAAAGATCCAGACACATCTGCTCCCAGTCTGCTGATTCAGACAGTAAAAATATCTTCCTGATAACATCCCAGTACCTTTTTCTTGCTATCTTTCACTTCTCTGCACCTCTACCCTGCAGAATTTGACTGTTGTAAGCATTTTAAGGTTAAACAGACAAAGGCAGCGGGCTCAGGCACATGCACGTGTCATTCTGTCAATTTGTGAAAAGGTAAGCGCTGATCCACGTGGCTCCACCGCGGAGCCGCTCAAAAGCACAGGCCATATGTGTGATGAGAGGGCGTAGGTTCATTTGGAGCTAATAGCCTTTTCGTAACTTTTCTCATTTGACAGGCATATCAAGGCTGTGTCCAATTTAAAGGGAAAAAAATCATAGACATTTTGTAACCATGTGTTCGGCGATATAAAATTTAAACTTTGAAATTAGAGATCAAAAGTATTTTTCAAGGTAAAACGTTATTCAGCATTTGAATCCATTATCCCTGACACTGACATAACAAAAAACAAAAAAAATATATAGTTTGAATAGTTTTACAAGTAGTTTTACCTAAAATACTTTGAAGGTAAAATTATTCAAAGGGCATGAGAGGCTACATCACTTTCACATAACAAGAAGACCATGGGCTGCATGCGAGTTGCCCCAAAAATAATGGAAAAAAATAATTCTTAACATCATAGTGGATATTCTTTACACAGATAATATAAATGGCCTTTGATATTTGTAGTTTTAAATGGACATTTTTCTTATATAACTGCTTTGTAGACACCGTACTTTTCAAACATACTGTAGCTAGCCGATGTTCAGTCTCCATTGATGTTAACAGGTCCATTTATTGTATTCTTTCTTACAATATGCTCTAACAGTATCAAGGGAATATAGACAATAGCCTCCAATTGGTTTAGTCCAGAGCAATTGGGCTTGGCAATGTCTTGTTGCTCAATCCAAGGTCTGGCCTCTGTCCTTCTCTGTGTACCCAGGAGGCTGTCCCACTACAATGCTGTACCTTCAGTAGACAAAGGCTTATTTCAGCTTTCTTTCAACCTTCTCCCACTGACAGATGGGACCAACTCTGGCGGAAAAGA
>KN493783.1:12587-32757 GCA_000787155.1 Scartelaos histophorus | reverse complement strand
AAAACCTTCAAGAAAAAGTAATTAGTTGCTTTTATATGGATCCAGAGTATAGCCAGACACTGGGGATGTTTTGGCAAGAGGCTAGGGCTTCGGCTCGCTTGGTTGCGGTAGGCTATCATTTTCATTGTTTTGAAGGGAAAAAAAATATTACGCTACAGCGGTGGAAAGCTCTGAAAATAATAGAAAACTGTCTTGACACATTGTTTGTATTGTTTTACCCAGCACGAGACACCTCAAAATAAACAGCATTGGAACACACACACACACACACACGACTCTTCCTTCTATTATTACCTCATATACATATGCACACACCTCTGCTAGAGACCGATAACTGCTTAGCTGCGTACGCTCCGGCAATTGTCAGACTGCCAGGGCCATGGGAGAGCCGGGGAGACAAAAGAGGGGGAGGGGGAAGGAGCTGGAGCTGAGTGGCACTGCAGACTGGATACAAGCGGAATTAGACAGGAGCCGTGGGGAGCGCCGGCACAATGAGGCGAAAGGTATACGCAGGTTAAAGAATGTACAGGTGGGGAGGCAGATAACAGAGCGAGGGGGACGGGGACGGAGAGAGACAGCGGTGAGTCTGGTCTTATTGTTTTAATATAGACTTTAATGGCCGATGGATCTGTATTATAATGAGAAAGAAAATGTATAACTGGTATTACAATATGTTTTATTAGAGACTAATATATGGAATTTATATGGAGGATACCGCGTGTGAAGTCCCTTGAGTGTCACAGTTAACCATCTATCACATTCTTTTGTATAATATATCATGGTACAGCTTTTCCAAGTGAAAAAAAACCCCTAATTTTTGCATCTTATCTTATTATTATTAAGAATATCAGAGTGGAGGAGCAAAATTTGAGCCCTCTGGGAACTCTACAAATTATCATACTGGGCCATTATTATACTGGCTGTTGTCTAATGAAAAATGCACATTAGAGATTTTATAAAAGCCCCACCTTCCTGCACTGGGCCCTGGGTAAACTGAAGCCTTTACCCCCCTAGTCCGATGCCTCTGTATGAAAAGTAAAGGAAAATAAAATAAAACGTAAAAAAGTGGCTGCAAATTTCATGAACATTCTTTCTTCTAATAACATAAAAAAGCATTAAGAGTCAAAAGTGTGACATTAGGACATATAATATCAAAATAATTGTGATTTTTTGTTTTCAATTATTATACATTATACATACAAAACACTAGACAAACAAACATTATAATAGCAATTTTAAAAAACTAGTTATATGGTCTATTCATCTGTTTCTAACATTATTGATGAATGTTAGTAAAATAATAGCATTAACATAGATATAATGCAGCGCTGTAGTCAAGCTATACTAAATTAGAGTGGAATGAATGTACGATCAAGCTACAGAAGATATTGTCTGATTGAACTGATTCCTAAAGCTCAATCCTCCCGTCCTTGCTTTGTAATTACTCATCGCAAATGGATGAATGGAAATGATTTCAAAGCTGCTCTGCATCCAACAACGGCTATTTGCCCTGCAGACGCTGTATAGGCAATACGCTGTAACGCTACGGAGGCTGTTACTGGTTCAGAAGTCATCTCTGTTGTCAAGGAGACCATTCACGTTTCCTTATTATCTCGGTCTATGACAATTAATAAGTGGTAATCGTGCTCCTTTTACAGTGGTGCTGAGGGTCACTGTTCTTCCAGTCTATTATAGCAGCTATGAGCCCTGGCCACGACACTGGACAATGGTCACTCTCATCTATTTACTTTATTTTTACATGTTCTTGAATATTAGAACATCATAGAGAACGTTAAGTTGGCTGCCAAGGAATCATACCCACAACTTCCTTCTTAATAAGACAATGTATTGCTAATATCGAGTCCATTCATCGTTCCATCAAAGAGAAATTGAAAGGAAACTGCCCCCTTAGGTTTAAGTTTCTATCACGTTCTGGGTAGTGCTGTGATATTGTGGATTAAAGTTAGACCATAGAGCACAGTGGAATCGGAGAATTGGAAATTGTCTTCTAAATGATTTACCAAACCTAACAAAATCCTGGTAAAAGTGCGGTAACAAAATATATATGAATAATTCAGAAAACGTCAGAGAGAAGAGGACAGAATAAATCATGTACTATCTTAGTTTATAGCTGAGGTTTTATGATTGTTATAGAAGACAAGATGCCTCATTGACCAAACAACAGTAAAGGCAACAAGCATCTGAACAGTGTAAACAACAGTGAAAGCAGAACTGGGCACACGTCCACAAGAATATATAATAGGTGTGAAACAGCAAAGAGAACAAAAGAGAGCGTGAGGCTGGATGGTAACACAACCACCTACAAGTCTTAACAGCCCCTCTGCTTTCATGGTCTTGCAGCTTCCATCAACAGCCTCTGCAAGGACAGGGGGCAGGGGACACCACCTCAAAACTGAGGCAATAAAGACTCACGCCACAGCAGCAAGCAGAGCTGGTCGACTGTCTTAATTTTGCTTAATTTGCCTTAACACTTCACCTCATCTCACGTCATGTTAAGAGAGAGGGGAGTGAGGAGTGAAAGATGGGGTGTTAAGTCATACCAGAGGAGTGAAAGAGAGGGAGGGGGTGAGAGAGAGAGGGAGGGAGGGAGAGAGAAGGGAGGTGAAATGGGATTCAAAGGAGACACTGTGCGACACATGAACTGTAATAGTCTGTGCACAATGGGCCAAGAGCACCACCAAGTGGCCAAAACACAACTACTGTTTGCTTTAAAGTAAGATAAGTCTACACATCTGGAACTTCTAAGAAATCCAAGTCAGCATCAATGATTCACCCAGAATTCTTTTGTCTTCCATTTGCTCAGTTTGGGTGAGGAAAGCAAATGCTGCTATTGTACACAGTACAAGTACACAGATGTCACATGGTGTTATAGATATTTTAGGTTTTTTTCCACCTTTAATTCATGATTTATTAAATATGGACAAGCATATGGAGCATATACGACAATATATATGCTTCATATCTTTTGAACAAACTTGATTTTCATGACAGTCTTAATCTTGTTTAAAGTAATAGAGTTGCATTAAAATATAGGTTTAATACGAATTACCTTTGCAATTTTAAAATGTGATCAGAAATGAAAGATGACACATAATGTAATAACTTAGAAAGTAGCAAGTTAAAAAATCGTATTAAAAAGAGAAAAAAGACTTTCTTGTGTAATTTAATACTCCAAAACATAATATAGTGGTGATCCAAAAGCCACTTGCTCATTGTGACTCTGGACCGGGCCTATCTGGGTCACTACATAGTATGCTGCACCGCTGCTTCTTCATTTGTTCATGTCAACACCTGACCTGCTTTCCTTCTCTTTCTCCCTGTTCCTTCAGTGCAGTGTAAAACCATTTAACTTGGGATCAGACAACCATTCACTTTGTGGTGAAGGAAAAAAAGGAAAGACTGCAGTTCCAAGTTTAAAATCAATCACATCGACCTTTGGAAAGGCCCATCTCTAATGCGCTACAGTGGGTCTTATAGTCTAGTGTTCTCCTGCCCCAACTCAGTGCAAACAACAGTGTCTAAATTTAACATTCTGGATGACAAAGCAAATATTTCACTTTTCTTTTTTTTTTTTTTTTTTTGTAATTTGTAGTAATTCTGCCAAGTGCTCTGAAACCCGCTCATTGGCTAATTTGAATAATTTCTTTATCAATCAATACATTTGTGAAATTCAAAACTAACTGGCGAATGTCCAAAATTATGTCCACCGCCGTCCCATAATTTCTGCTCTGTTCTTTTGCTATTCTTTGCCATTTCGGCCAATATACTGCAATAAAATGATTAATACAATGGTGATTTAAACTGCATTAAAATACCTAAGATAAGCATTCATTCTAACTGTAAAAGACTTGCCTCTACAGACCTGACACAAAACTTGGATGTGGGCCTGCCAACAGAAATGTTACATGGTGGGGCTTTAACGTTAAAGGTCCTATATTACACACTATTGACTCTTGTGAGCTGTATTATGTTATGTCACACATGTTTGAGTAAGCCTTTATTAGAGATTTTTTTTTCACTATTTTGTTAGTCAAAAAAAAAATCCTAATCATAACATAGAGCCTGGCTCCAGATTCGCTCCTGTAACCTTCATCTGAGCGGCGCTGAACACTGTGGGTGACGTCACACTCGCTTAGTCCACTTTTTTATACAGTCTATGCTGCCGACCCATCAGCGTTAATCTAGATTAATCGAGATTAATCTAAAAATTTCAATGTGATGAATCTAGATTTTTCAAAAAAATGTATGTCCACCATTAATATAATAACAAAAAGCAACAACATAAATTGTAAAAAATAAATTCAAAATAAAGAGCATAAACAGCAAGAGACTGGTGTTAGATAAGGCATACCTATACAAATGTACATGTAAAATAAAATAAAGAAACATAGTAATCTATGTAAGTAGTCTGTGTGTGTGTATGTATGTGTGGGGTCTTTGTGAATCTATGTTATTTTTTATTTTTTTTATTTTTTCTGTTGGGTTTTTAATTCGTTTTTGTCAATGTACTCCCATTCTGTACTCTGTACTCTATTTTTGTAAATGTAATTGACGACTCCAGGAAGAATAGCTGTGTTTCTGCCCAGCTAATGGAGATCAAAATAAATACAAATACAAATACAAATAGTAACACCTCTGCTCTAAACACTATTGACTCTTGTGAGCTGTATTATGTTAAATCACACATGTTTGAGCAAGCCTTTATTATTGCTAAAGCTAAAAAATGCTAAAAATGCCCTGAAATTATTCAAATGATTCTGGTGAAGGTGCATGAAGTTTCAATATTTTTTTGTTTGAAAGAAGCGCTCAACCTAAATAGGCAGGATTTGTGTGTTAAAATGCGTGACTGAAACAAAACGACTCCAGTTACGTTTGCGATGAGAAAACAACATTATAAGATAGATCAGAAAATAGCATAATGTGGGCCCTTTAAGAATAAGGAGAAATAAATCGAATTAGAGACAGATTATGTTATGAATAGTACAGACGACACAGGTTGCGATGATAATTTTATCGTTGTGACAGTCGGTGATTCAGGTTTTACCCTCTCAAATCTGCATGACAAGCGCCCTGTCAATCGCCTTCTAATGCAAAGAGACAGACATGGCAAATATAAGTAAATCATATTAATCGGTCTTGAAAAATTGGACAGGAAATCTGCGGCACATTTACTGACACCTGCTTCGTATGTATAACAGGCTACATACGCGTCACTGTATACTGCATAAGAGGGTCCTATTCTGAACGCACAATAATGAATGTCACAATGCGGCTCAGAAAAGCATCTCAAGTATATAACAGCTGTAACAATGGCCAGATACATCTTGCACAAAGCACTTCCTCTCTCACCCAGGGGTTTAACTCAGAAAAGCACGAATCTATGCAACTACTCAATCACATTTCCATATGTAAATACCCACACCGTCTCCTTAGCGTCATGTGAGCTCGCGGCCCTATGGCTCCTCTGGCACCCAAAGCACACGGGGCGAATTAACATTTGCTCTCATAGTCAGCAAATGGCAACTCGTGCCCGACATCGAAATGAAACATAGGCCCCATGAAACAGGAGACAGAAGGAGGAAATATTTGATTAATGTGATTGTGATTAGTGTTCATCAGACCAGTAACATTTTCTATAAAGGGGCAGTGGACAATAGATAACATGAAAGAAAATACAATAATAAATATGAAAACAAGATACTTAAAACAATAAAGTTTCCCGCCCCTAACCCACCCCTTCCTCCCAAACACACACACAAAATCAATAAAATAAAAGTAATGTGAGAGCAGCATAACCATACTGCTAAGCCCGCTCACGTTTATATATTTTGGTCTATTTATATTCAGTTTTACACATTTAGTCACTAAATAACATCATCATTTCACAATCTTAAACTATATTTATTAAAGTTTTTTTTTCTTCTCCCCTTTCTTTTCCTTCAGTTTTCCTTTTTTTTAAATTTTTATATAAATATATTAGTGGTGGGCTGTTCTTGGCGTTAACGTGCTGTGATAATGTGAGACTCTTATCAGGTGACATAAAAAATATCGCCGTTAATCTATTCTCAAAGTTGGGCAGGGAGATGGGTCTATATTAAGCGAACTATGATGACTTTTACCTTTAGCGTGGATGTTTACCTCGCCGAATTGCACTGTAGGGGGTAACGAGTTTTCAAACCTGCAGCTACTGTGAAATACCACAATGAACGGTTGTTTGCACTTATGCAATGTGGAGTTAGTTTACTGTAGGAGATCTACCAGTCTCAAGTACCACCTAAACACAAAGCATCACTTAACGAACGCTGATGCGGGTCAAGCACTGAAACGTCGAGGAAGAGTCATCATTAAACTGCTTGGTTTGAGTGCAACCGAGGTAAGACCGTCTAACTAACCTTCTTGCTCGGTGGATTGGCACTTGGAGATAGCTAAATAGGAAGTGCTCCAGGAGGCTCTTCCGGCTCCTTCTGACTCTGGCTCCCATTGACTTACATTAGGATCTTGTCGCTCGTCTCTCTGTAACTGCTGCAGTGATCCTCTTCATCTTGGTCTTAAAATGTTCTCATTAACCCCTCTACATGATCATCTTGGTCTTAAAATGTTCTCATTAACCCGCTCTACATGATCCTGAATTTTTTTTCCGCTATTTTGTTAGTCAAAAAAATCCTAATCATAACATAGAGCCTGGCTCCAGATTCTCTCCTGTAACCTTCATTTGAGCGGCGCTGAACACTGTGGGTGACGTCACACTCGCTTAGTCCACTTTTTTATACAGTCTACAGATTCTGACCCATCAGCGTTAATCTAGATTAATCGAGATTAATCTAAAAAATTTTAATGTGATGAATCTAGATTTTAAAAAAAATTCTATGCCCACTATTAATATAATAACAAAAAGCAACAATATAAATTGCAATCATAAATTCAAAATAAAGAGCATAAACAGCAAGAGACTGGTGTTAGATAAGGCATACCTATACTAATGTACATGTACATGTAAAATAAAATAAAGAAATATAGTAACACCTCTGCTATAAACACGAGGAGAAAGAAGACTAACACCTGAATTTAAAAGGAATATTTACAGAATATTTTTTCAGAATATTTTTTTTTTATTATGGGGAAAATAAGCCATAATTTTGAAAAAAAAAACAACAACAAAAAAAAAAACATTGAAATGAACAATTGATTAATCACCACTTGCTAAGTATTGGGTATTTTTATCACTGCATCTGCATTTAGACCCACGTATACAGACCGAATTCAAAACCTTAAGGACAAAGCACAACATTTGTTTTCACGACTCGAGAGCTGTTGATATTTATACCCAGGCGTCTCATGCATATGGACGAAACAAGCCAGCCAATGCATTGAACAAAAGCGAACACCACACAGGAGTAATATATCTCTAACCCAACACCACCTCTTTACAATGCATATATTTTCCTTGTGCCTTTGACCATTTCATTATGCAAACCATAGAGGGATCTGAACAAAAACAACTATGTGACTATCAGCGCTGCGTGAATGTGTGCAAATGTACAGCGACAGTGATGGATGGCCTCTTCGGTGGATTGCTGTGAGTGATTTGTGGGTTAAAAGGTTGAATTTATGTCCACACTTCCTTTTCTACATGCTTCTAACACTTACCAGTCCATTACAGCTCAAGACTAAATGGACGCTGGTTTATGGGAAAAGGGTCCACACTAGATTTCCATTCGCATGTCTCACATGTCTCAAAAAGCTCATTAAAGCTGTTCTTCTGATGTGCACTCTTTTTCTAATGGGCAGTTTGAGTCAGGCTTGGGACCAGCACAAATGTTTTACTGCAGCGGTTCTCAAACTGTGGTCCATAGACCTGATGGGCTGATGAGGGCGTGAGCTTCCTCTAGAGAAATTGCAGTCCTATTTTAGACCTGGTTTAGACCTAGAATAGTTCTGTTAGACCTGGTTTTGACCTAGAATCGTTCTGTTAGATCTGGTTTACACCTAGAATCATTCTGTTAGACCTGATTTAGACCTAGAATCGTTCTGTTAGACCTGGTTTAGACCTAGAATTGTCGTTAGACACCTGGTTTAGACCTAGAATCGTTCTGTTAGACCTGGTTTAGACCTAGAATCGTTCTGTTAGACCTGGTTTAGATCTGGTTGTACTCAGGAGAGTCCTAGTTGAGAAGGTTTTATTGGAAACTTTTTCTTGGATACTTTTTAGCTATTAGTGAAAATAGTTAAACCCATTGTCCTCCTATCATGGGGAGCTTGTGTTCTCAATTTCTGCTGTTAAATATAGTGTATCTGTCTTATTAGCATCTGCTCTACAGTACAGTCTCTTGTAAGCCTTGGGACTGGAAGTCTCCCTGAGGCGTCTTAGCTAAAGCATATGGCCCGTCATCTTGGGAGGTTTTTAAGACATAAACAGGTAAAGGCATAAAGGTATCGCCAAAATGTCAGTATTACAAAAACTTCAGTTTAAATTAAAATTACAAAGGCATTATGCTGTTTTGTGAGATGATGTGATCCATTGTAATTATGCTACTTGAAGTGGTAATTCAAACTGTGGTGTGTTTTATTCATAACCAGTGTTTTGCCTATAGCACATTGCATCAGTGAGCCTCCATGCAGCAGGAGGTGAGTGTATCACAAATTAAATTAAATAGGAAAATGTATCCGAGGAGTACACAAACACCAGTGGTCAACTACAGCTGTATTTCTGTATCTTCAGTTGTTAACTATAATCCAAGGGACTTGATCGAGACAACTTATGTATTCAGTCACGTTTTTATTTGTATTTATTCATACTTTTGACCATTGTTGCAATTGCAATATTTTGGGTTTATTTCTATGGCAACTGACCTAATTGTAAATAACTAGAACTCAAACAAGAAATTGCTCCAAATAAATAAATAAATACATTCAGAATCAAGAATAAGAGCGCACGGAGCACTTATGTTAATATATAATGTACTTTATGGTTTGTGAGTACACTTTTGTTAAATTAAACCTTCACACCCTATTATTTGTTCATTTATTGGAGGGGCCACAGGGTATAAAGGGGAACTCTGGTGGTGATTTTTATTATTTATGTATTTATTTTTATTAAATTAAAGACAAACCTATGACACATTCCCTATTGATTACAATGTACTTTGCCATGAAATATCAAAAGGTAAATTCACAAATGTTAAACTTGATGATTTTCTTTAGTCTCTAGACCCAAGAACTCACAATAAATACATAAATTAGTAATGATAAGTACTTTCAGATCTTGATTGCCATTATTTTGGATGATCCCTGAAACTTTATACAACTTTCTCTCTCTTTCCTATAGAGTGTATTTCAATTTCAACATTTATGTAGTGAATGTGGAGCATGTTGTGTTGCTGCTCCACTAGACTGTGATGGGGCCTAATGAGCCGCTCACGAGCAGCTTTCCCTTTGGTCATTGGCTGCTTTTGTTTTCATTGGTCCACCTGGTTGTCACGGCTCTAACTAGTCAAGCAAATTCCACCTCAAGACGTGGCACTGTCTTTTATGTGTGCTCCAGTAGTGATTAAACACAGGAGATGATGAGAGAGTGTTGAGTATGTACAATAGCAATCTTGAACAAACTGGTCCAGCCTTGGCTCTGACACTGATGGCAGCTCTGATCACAGCACATGCCATAGAGGTGCTTTCACATCATATGGTCTATTACTGAGAGATCTTAAGTGTTATGTTTGTTAGAAACAGCCTTGGCAGGAAAAACAACAGCTCATGGACTCACTATCTGCCTGTGGAGGCTTCACTGTGAAGTCCTATATGATTATGTTTAAAGGGAAGATTCTGGTTTGCATTACATTTGAAAATGATTGATTCGGCTAATATATGTTCTAATTCATCAACTTTATTTGACCTTGGTAGTATCATAATTAAACTATGTCATATATTACTTGACTGTAATCACTTGCAAATAATGAAGACTATATTACCAGTAGTGAATTGGCATATGAACAACTTCAGATTAGGTTTTCATTTACACTCAAACACCAGTGATTCTGAAGAGATGCCCAAGCAACTTCAGCTGAGTCTTCTCAATGTGGAGGAGCAGTGGCTCTAGCCCAAGCTCCAACAGGTCAATCGCCAAGCCTCCCTCTGTAAGAAACTCATTTTTACCACATGTATCTGGGATTATATTTCTTTCAGTAATCCAGAGTTCATTACTATAAGTGAGAGTAAAGAATGAAGTGTTGGAAATGATTTTGTGTGAAAAGGGGGCAGATGTTACAAGTTTATAATTCTTTCTGCTCCTTTTCATTCACGGTGTTATATGATACTAAATTATTTTGAATTCATCTTTTATTAATGAAACAAATAAAGAAATTAAATGAAATGAATGGCCAACAAATCGAGAGCTTTGTTTTTTTTGTTGTCTTTTTTGGTACAGTCATTACTTCTTGTATGTATTTTTAAAATAATAAAACTAATTCAAAAGCTACTTGTAAAATAAAATTATGAATAAACATGGACAAAAGAACTTCAGCGATGTTCAAACCCACTTGTTTTTTTCAAACCATTTCTTCAATATGACTGGTTTTGTTCAATTGTGTTCAGTGACGTGCTCAAATAAAGCCTTCAATCTCCTTTGTTTCTCTTCTTCCCGTCTATCATCTCAAGGTTTGTTATTCGATTTGAAGGAAACAAGTGCTTGGAAAATCCTTCAGAGATTTAAAGCCTCATTTCCGATGGTGTCCTAGAAACATAAATCTCATTATCATTCCTACATCAACACAGCCATCTGCAGATAACACAAAATTATGTGTAAAATGATTTAAAAATAACGTATTGAGAAAGTCAAACAACATGGAAACATGCATATGCATGGACCTCCACTGGATGAAGCTCGAGCTGGGATATGAAGTAAATATTGTTATTGGGAAGGAAATGTAACTTTATTACTTAAGCCATTTAAATTCCTTTTTTTTTCCCAGTTGATTTTGTTTGAATTTGAATTTTGACATAAATTTCAAAACTTACCACTCAAAGAGCAAATACTGCTGCATGTTGGCACAACCTTTTATTCATTTTGAAGCATCTGAACACAGTGCATACATACAGTAAATACTGCTCTACACTCTAATCAAAGTCCACAAACCAAAGAAACAAAGGACAAAACTGAACATACATACAATTACAATTTGAATAGATTTTATAATTAAGCATAGAAACAATAGAAATCACAATTTAAAAAGTGTAAACTGTAAATTGTAAAATTGATTAGTGAAATTTAGAGACTATGAGGTCCAATCTGAACAATTGCTTAAATGAACAAATTTGAAAATGTAGCTTTTTAATGACCTGAAACATACTTACAGCATTTATCTCATTCTCAAACCATAAGAAACAGTGTCATACTGGCCCTACAGGTCTCTGACTCCCTCACACTGCACTGCTAAGCATGAGGGACCATTCTCCAGCCAGTGTCTTTATGATGGTTAGATAAATGTATAAATCTGATGACTTTTATGTCCTACAAGAGTGATTTATGTTTTGTTCACAAAGTGTTGTTTTTCAAACATTCTCATTTCTTTGTATCTTGTGTGAAAAGTAGTTTTGAAGGACATACAATATATGCATAATGTTTCAGTGCTGTTAAGATTAATACTGAGTCTAATCCATATTTAACAGTGCACCACATATAGAAGACAACTGTCATACATGAACAACACAAGTCACTTGTCCATAAGGTTCACTTGTTATAATTATTCTCTAGTGGTGACAGGGCTAATTATATCTCTACAATGTTCTTTATTTATATTTCTGTACTAAATCCTTATTAACTGGGTTGTCAAGGCTTTAATTTCATTTCCTCTTTTGATGAATGTGAAATCACTGGGGGTGGAAACAGCGGATGTCTTTTTGAAACCCCATCCCGCGGAGACCCTGACGACCTCAAAGTGATCGTAGCTTTAGCATTGTTCACTTGATCACACAACATACACGAACATAAGGGGCTCTTGTTATTTGCTACTTTAGGTAATGATGGTGTTTTAGAGGTTAATTTATTTATGTTTGCTTTGGTCAGCCTATTCACTACTGCTGAAGGGATCCTCAAAGGGAATGTAACAGCTGTGAATGAATACACAAGATGAATGGTAAAAAGTGTCCATTGTTCATTGTCTAATTCGAATGCCATGTTTTTGTATTTTTCCATTTCACTCTCTTGTAACTAGCTCAGCAATTATCACTTTCTGCACTTGATCACATTGTAATGGAAAACAGGTTAACGCATATGTGGCAATGCAAACAGCTCATCTTTATATTTATGATAATGCAATATATTGATTTAGTTATAATACAGTCGTACTGTGGCACAGTTGCTCCAGTATCAACCTAGAACATGCACAATAGGCTGGTAATCTGACTAATTAGTCCTGACTAATTCTTGTTCAGTATCTGGTAGCTATGAGGCATATTCAGAGGACAGATTAGGGGTGGGGTTATGTCAGTAACGTGTTATGTTTCTGCATTTAATGTTGACTGATGCTTAAATTAGCTCTTTGTCCAGGTTGTCTGTGTAATATCTAATTTCGGATCTACAGCACACAAAAAAAAAATAATTCTGTTAACTGAACATAAACTATAAACAAATAGGTCCAATAAATCAGCCTAATTTCAGTGTAATCCTCTCTTTAAACAGGTATAAGACACTGTGCCACCAGCAATCTGACCAGAACTGAAGAAGCTGTTTTTTGCTTTCATATCTATCTATATTTTCTATACAGATGTGTCTTAAGCCAGACCAAACGTGATCGTGCAATCAGATTTGTTTTTTTTCTAGTGTTGCATGTGAAATGAAGGAGCTCACTGGTCACCCATCATTTACAAATAATCAAATCCATTCTCAGATAAACAGGGTTTAATGCTTCGCTCATTCATTCTGTAGAAATCACAGATATTTTTGTGATTTTTTTATTTTATTTATTTTTTTAGATATGAACTGACCATGCATGTACATGACTGGCTAATCCACCTGTCAATCATCCCATTTGAAAAGGGGGAGATTCAGCGGTGACTGGACTCACATTTTAGTAAAGTATTGAAGAAATGTGTATTCTGGGTCCCAGGCAAGAAGCAGCTTAGATGAGTTTGTAAACTTTTGTGCAGTTGACATAGATGAATTTTTCATTTGCTATGTTTGTACAGATTGATATAGGCAATGTGTAAGGTTTATGAGAAACTACAAAGCAATGCACAGATTCAGCACCGGAGTCCATAACCACCAACCACCAACTTATCAAAGACCCCTTAGACTTAATGATGAACTGTTTTCCCATCAGCTAATGTTGAGCCTATAAAATCACTTGTGGTACCACGGTCTATTTTGAGTCATAAAGCATCTGGATGGGATGTGCTACAATATGTCAATGCTAATTAAGGAATTATCACTGTAATCAAATATTTGGCAGCAGAGCATGTGATAATAACATCCTATAGCTAGGTTAAAGAAGTCACACGCTCACCAGCCTCATTTATGGGCCTAACAAACACTACACTTCAAAACAAGATGATGTACGTTAATAGAGAAGGGCTACATGCCAATATTTCAGCTATTTTAGAGAATGCCTGGTTTCTACTCACATTGTTAAGGAAAGAAATTATTTTGTGCCTTTTTTGCCAAGTGAATGACCTGTGAACTAGCAGTATTTGTAGTTGTCGAGTAGGACTATCTCGATAATAATTAAGATTTGATATATTGGCAGCTTCTTATGCATCATCTTTTGTCTAATCTTCAGTTCCTTCATGTTCCTCGGACACTGAAGAATAGTTTGGTTTGCTTAAAGATGTGATCCTAAGTAAAGTTGACAAAAAATTATTTTGATAAAATTGGCACGTACATTCTTCCACTGGCATCACCATTTTTCTTTTGGTTCATTCAGGCACTTTGGCTTCCATCTAAACCACATTTTTGCTCTGTGATTGGTCTGATCTCTGTCGTATAGGTGGGTTGAGCCCAAACACAAACACAGAAGCAGGAGAAGATGGATTCTCATGGGTTTGTGAACTCCTAAATATCGCAGGAATCCTTGCTGTGCCAGTGCAAGTTAAACAAGCTGCATTAGAATAAAAAACAGATCAAGTTCTAAGTAGAAGCATCATCAGTGACAACAGCTGATTCAACAACTCTTGTTATAGTTTGAGGGAAGAAATCTGGAGTAAATCTGGTCAATACTTTCGAGTCTCCAACTGGAAAAGCCTTGGCATACATAACCAGTCCTCTATGCAAACACTGAAAACATGCAACCGTAATGGGAACAAGGAGGATACGTTCGGATTGGGACACTTGCATTTTTAATTAGGACTCCTGATACAAATACAGAAATAATCATTTAGCTATTTTTGGTGTTTTTCCTTCATGCAATCCTTTGGAAGCCAATTTGTTTCCTGGTGTTTTTTCCTGAGGGCTGTTTCCTAGCTGATGGCACACCTACAGAGAACATGCTGGGACAGAAGCTCATTTGGAAAAGTGTGTGTCCATGTTGTGCACTGTAGTTTCAATTCACACTAATATAATGCAATGCGGACGGGGTTTTGTTATTTCCATTGGCCTGGCAGGTGGTATTGTTCTGCATTGCTGAATTGCCTGACCTCTTGTTTAGTCTTGACCTTTAAAGGGTGTCTCAGATATTTGGCCCGGTGAAAACTTCATAAAGGAGCGTGAGTGAGTGCTCTAGTAAAAACAGTGCTAGAATAAAATCACATGTATAAATATCTTACAGCTTTAAATGTGTAGTGACACTGTTAATTGCATGAGTATGGGTTAGTGCTATAGTGTTAAGATTCACTTAACACTATAGCACTATAGCACATAAGCAAGCAGCAGGTTACACATTTGAAAAATACAGGAAAATTCAATACATTTTCAATCAGATCGTCTCACTTATCTAACCTTTTCTAAGCCTGCAGGTCACTTAAGTATTATATTGCATTTTTCAACATAGATTTGAGCCTATACTCCTCTTATACAGGTGTAATGCACTATATAGTGGTCATGACATTTTGTAGCGCTGAGAAAAAATAGTGCACTCAAATTTTCCCACTATACACTGCGAAGTGTAGCAAGTAGCATTTTGTCAGTTTTTACGCCTTTTTTGTCTTTTGTTATGTAATGTCATGTCTGTATGTTAATGTGTTAATGATACTGACCCCTGCTTTAAGCCAAATTTGTCTATGAGGATATGAAAATAAATGAAAACAGCACTGGCAGCTGAAGGAATTGTTATGAGTAAAAAAAAGATTAGGTAATGTCTTAACCAATAAATAAATCAATATGACTATAAATATGACATAAACACTCAATTTGACAGTCTGATGATGATGTATGTACTGAAAAACTGTCTACCTATGACAAAACAATCCTGGGAAAATGCAAGCACGTACTCTCGGAGGTTTAGTGACAAAAAAAAACTGAAACCAGCCTGAATGAAGCTAAATATAACTCCAGTGTATTCTAAATAATGCAGGATTATGTATGTAGTGCGTGGGGGGTCAGGGGATAGAATGGACATTTGGATGTGTGTCGTGAGATGTCCATAAATCCTAGAATAAAAAAAAGTCATGAAATAGACAAGATATCATCCATGCTTTTAACACAGTGGAGATGAAACCGATGCAGCTGTTTTGCCTTGAGACAGTCTCGTATTCACTGCTCACTGCTCAGTCTAAAGTATTATGTCCTCACTGCATAAAACAGGCCACGGGCAACAGAAGTCATCTGTGATTTGTCTGTGTTTATTATTATCATCGCAATAATACTACACTTTTCACGCACTGACCTAATTTAGTGGCACAATGATATAAGAATTACAAGGAAAGTGCGATACAATTGTACATTTTCTGTATTGTCATGCACATTTCTAGCCTAAAATGTTTCAAAAATTAACTATTGTGTGTAGCATAGAAGCACCTATTTCAGAATCTGCTTTTGTTAGCTTTTTGTGATGATTGTACAGCTTTTTTTTTTTTTTTTTTTATAATACATCATGATAGCAAGGGAGTGAAATAGACTAGGGACACTTGAAATAGATTGGTCCTTTATTATTTGCATTGGAACACATTGATAGATTCTCACAAAGCATTTAAAGCATGAGTTTATTTGAAGTGACTAAATGGTTAATGTATTTATTGAATCATAATCTCGTATTATCCATAGGAGTAATGAAGCTTCACCAGTCCCTGCCACCCTCGGGGCAGCAGATGTTTCACAGGCCAGATGGTGTCTTTCTTATTGGGAGGAGTTCACTCCCTTGCCAACATTGTAATTCTTACATTTGTTTTGTTCGTCTTTTTACATCAAATTATGTAACACTTCCACAGAACCAATTTGGGGTTAACCAATTGTAGCAGACGGGCGTTGGCTGTGACCAATTCATGAACTCCATGTTTGAGAATACAATGCGTAAAGTGCCCAAACCGTGTTAATGTCGGATTGAATCTGGGCCTGGTTATACTTGGATGGGAGACGGATGGAAATACCAGGTGTCACACTGCGGCTCTAGTGGAAACTGTTGTGCTTTATGGCAAGACACTTTCCCCATATTGCGTAGTGTGAATGTGGAGTCTGTGTGTTATCGGTGGTGGTCTGAAAGGCACAGATTTCCTTGCGTTTGTCAGTCTGTCCCAGGGCCACTGTGGCTATAGTATCTTCACGGTAATGCACAGTTAAGTATATTGGAGTGTTCAAAAAGCACTATATAAATCTAATGCACTAAATACTGAAGTGATAGATTTTATATTACACGTAAGATTAAGCATTATCATGTCATAAAATAGCAAATGACTCAAAATGAGATTAACATAAACATTTTTGTCTTGCAGCTCTGTAATACTGGAGAAAAAGAACAGGATATTTTTGGATCATTTAAGTTTTGTTTTGTTGTTTGTTTTTCACATTTAATTTTATGGAGAAGGTGACTTCTCAAGAAAAAAGGACAACATTTGGAGGATGAAGTTACCAAATAGGTGTTTTTTGTGTGTTTGTTTGCTTTTCTCTTTTTCTTTTGTGGAATAATATGCAATCTTCTTAATTTCTTTTCAGAATATGATCTGTATTGACAATTGTGTAACCAGATTAACACAGTTTTTTTTTTACGCAGCGCCCTAATTTTGTACTGTTCTATGTAAAGATGTTGCCCTTGCTCTCACCTGTACCACCTACAGTTCAGGCTTATAGACGAGGTGGGCGCCAGGGACTGCATTTCCAGGCAGGAGGTGTAATGAAATGAAATCAGCTGTCTCAGTGGTGTTGTTTTACAGTTTGTATTTCAGAAGGAAAAAAACTGCGGTGTACTAAAACAAGCTATTTTTACTCAACAAGGAGTCAATTTCTGAAAAGCCTCTGGCACCTCCACACAAGTGTTTTTGGTCTGAATAGATGAAGAAAATTAGGATACACTCAAGAATAATATATTGTTGTAAACCTAGGACTATTATCTGAGCAAGTGCAAGGCGAGCTATTGTGAGTGGGTTTTTGAAGTAGTAATAACAATCAATACATGGATAGAAAAGGGAAAAATAAGGCGAGGAATCGAGGGCTTTTTCTAATTGGTTTCTTTGACCCCAGAAGTCTGGAATTCACCTTGATGCAGCCTGTAGCAAACAGAATCATTATTCAAGAAGCAAGTGGTTTTTTATCAACGTCTTTCAGATTTTTCTTGTCATTCAGTGATTTTGGCCCTAAGGTCTAATCGGAGAGGGAGTTATTTGGCAAGAAAAAGTGTGTGGTTCCGTGAAACAAATGTGTGTGGGCATTTTTTCTTCTTCTTTCTTATTATCTTCTTCTTCTTTCATCTTTCTTTTTTATTCATAGAAATCTAAGGTTAATTTCTGTTTTATTACACAGATGAACATTGACTGAGATTTTTAATTGATGGTGATAATTGTGTGTTATTTTTTCAGTGTGTGAACATTCAAACAAAGCAATAATATGGATACAAGTAGGTAGCGGACCCAAAAATTAAATTAAAATTAAAATTAAAATGAAATTAAAATGAAATTAAAATGAAATTAAAATGAAATTAAAAAAAAAAAAAAAAAAAAAAAAAAAAAAAAAAAAAAAAAAAAAAAAAAAAAAAAAAAACTTCTTTATGCATTTTTTTTACTATATATTTTCTTTTTTTTCTTTTTCCTCATTTTCTCTATCCATTTTGCCAGTATATTTCCTAATAAAATAAAAATAAAATGTCTGGCTACAGTACAGCTGCCTCAGGATGTGTGTCATACTCCTTCTTCCTTCTTTCCCCATCATATCTGACACCTCACTACCACTGGAAACAATTAGATATCTATGGAAACGTCCACCATTCATCCCCTGCTCCATCAATGCACCCCTTTTGGTGTCTGTCACTGCTCAGTATATTCTTGTGCCGAATGCCTATAGACATTGTGGAGCATATCACACTCACCTAGCTATTTTTTCCCCCTTTCTTTTCTTTTATTCTCCAAATGTCCTTGTTCTGTCATCTAATTATTCTACCTACCATTGTTATGCTGATGACACCCAGGCTAACCTTTCCGTTCCCTCTGGCGGTACACAGCGCGCGGTATTCATTTGTGCGTGCTACGTTGACATCTCGGTATGGATGCCTGCCCACCTCAAGCTTCAGCCTTGACAAGCTCTGAACTCAAGGCTCTAAGCTGGCCCCCACCCTCTCCCCTCATCACAGCTAACAACACTACAGTGACCCCTGCCGCACGTCAACCATTTCCTGCGCCAATCTTGACAACCATCTGCCATCGCTCAAACAATCACCATCGCTGCTGCAACTCACAGAGATGTCATATATGGAGTGTAAGGATACGATGCATAACAATATGAAACAGAACAATTCAAAGCGCTATTTGAAGATTTTGGAAAATGGAATATTATAATGACAATACAGTGATTTTTTTTATAATAAATCCAATACAAACAACAAACACAATGGTCCTGAATGGAATAATTAACACAATAAAAGAGTCCATGGCTTTTTGGAAGTTTACCAGAAGATTCAAAAAAACATGGAATAAATAAAGGATGTCCTTCACCTAACTGGAAACTCCATCTAACATTTCTCATGACCAAGGTCAAGAACTTCTGCCTCCTTCCTCCCTCTGTCCTGAGTTCTTCTGCTTTGGTACATTTACTTGCCTTTTAAATAATGTTTTGATTCTGTTTAACATCATTTGGGATTGGCTTTTACAAAAAATGTTCATTTAAAAACAAAAATAAAATTTAAATGGAGTGTACCCTCTAAACAGGATAATTGACACAAGCATTTGTTGGGTCATTTTTGGAGCACCCTTGGGGCCCAGTCTTGCCCCCAATCCTAGCACTAGCCCGAGTGTTAACAAGGGGGCGTGTCCAGGTCCGGCTGTACTTTGCTGCTGGAGGCTACAGTGGGATGGTACAAGTACATATATGGTGATGGCATCTGAACTAATCTGTGACCCATGTAAAATTTAAAAACACTGTCAGTGTGGGTAATGTCTGCATCTTTGCCTCATTACGATACAGCAGAGAGGGGTGTGGGTAAAAGTTATATATGAATACAATTAAAATGAACTCCATAATGCAAGTACGAACCAGTAGAGGCGCCAGGAGTATAGACTTTTGGATGGGCTGTAAGAGAACTGGCTTGGTTTGAGTCCCAAACCCTCTGACGTTTGCGCACCACCGCTGCTACTGCTGACCAATGACATTCTCATCTCACAGGTGTCCACTGCATTTTGGTCCGCGCAGATGGGTATCTCGCAGATTATGGAATATGTTTATTGTCATAAATGCTGCTGCTGTACAAACCTGTACTGAGTAGTGCTGTCAGAAGAGCAGCACATATACTTCAAGGCATGCGTCTGTTCCGCTACTGGCCCCAGCTGTGCTGTGCTCGCTGATCTCTGAGTCCAGTGTCGGCTCTGTGCACAGTTTTCTACGGTTCTGATGCTCGCCTACCTACTGGTAACTAACTTGATAAACTAACCAAAGCAGCACAATAAGTTGCTCACAAAATCAAATTAAGTTGAGGACTGAAAGAGTATGAAAATGTGAGGAAATCTAACATCGCAGCATTAGGACTGCAGACAGGGTAAGAAAACACACTTTAGGATCTGTAAACGCCACACCACGGCCACACCACGG
>KN493783.1:0-11953 GCA_000787155.1 Scartelaos histophorus | reverse complement strand
CAGCTCCGGTCTGACGTCTCTGTGTGGGGGTCGGGGAGGGTTGAAAGCCTTCTGCTGCATCAGGACCTGGTCTGATACAATCCTCCATTTACCTTTTGCCCCGCAGCGATAAGAGAAAGAGAATGAGGTCAAAGCTGAGGCCCCGGCACTGCACTAAATGGAACATGTGCAACAGAACACATAAAGATGCAGGCGAAAGTTGAAGCTATTGACAAGGTTATGGAACTTTACTGCAAGATTTCTTTTTCAAAACGAAGCAAAAAATAACTAGTCAAAACAGAATCATGTCTATAAAACATACAGAAAGCTTAAACATTTCTGTACTGTGATCAACATATAAATAATGATTCTGAAGATTAATTATGGTATTCACAAAGTTGTTTTTGAAATCTTATTCAATTGAGCTGTCCAATCATTGGTCAAGACCCTAATGAGTGTCTTTAATACATTTCACTCAGAATGTGAACTCCAGTTATAGTGTGAGAAAGTTTAGATGCAGATCAGTGCTGATGTTTAAATTTATAGTGACATTTGTAGTTGTAGAGACCTTGTTTGAGCCCATTATAATTCTGATGTAAACTGGTCCTGTTGTAATCCTGGAGTTAATTTTAGTCTCCAGTCTTAATGTGATGTTCGTAGATATGCGATGGCAGCCATAGTTTATTACAATGAAATACATCTGTAGTTCCAATTCTGAACCCTGATAATGATCCTATGCTCCGAGGAGGCAGTAGATGATTTACTGCTTTGGTGAACCCAGAAGGAAAAACCCCAAAGGAAGCATGATTTTCTAATTAAGTCCATTTTAAAACATTAATTCACTTCTAAGGTCTTTTCATCAATCACCATGGCTGCTTTAAAGACATCCCCTGACATTCGGATAACATGCACAAATGCTCACAGCAAAGTTAGTGCAGGTTCATCACCTCACTCCAGTTTGGCAGCTCTGGGTGTTATTTCTTTATTACAGCGGCACACTCCAGCTCACACCTCTACTGTGGGGGGCAGCCATGTGAGAAGGTGTGCACAATTAAAATGAGAGCCGGCGAATTTAAGTAGCACTTTATGAGGTGGATGGGGTAGTGCTTCTGAAGGCAAGGGAGGGATGTTCATTTTTAAGATAGCCATGATTATTATTTTTTGTTGTTATTTTTGCTTTGTTTTGTTTTTATAGGTTTTGCATTTCTTTGAGGTATAACAATGATGACAATTACTCCTGTCCCAATAACAAATTTTGAAGCAAGAACTGTAACAAATAAATAGCAGATTGAGTGAATAATTAGCCTCAGAAGTTATTCAACCTTCTACAGCTCAAATTGTATTGTATTACAACACAAATAACCAAATTTCCCCCTTTTACAAAGAAAATGTACACCCAATAAATACTAAATACTGGAGTTGTTGGCTGCTTTTGTGCCCATATCTGGCTTGTTCACTGAGGAGTTTTTTTTTTTATTTGATTAGCTTTTCACATCATATCATGAGATTTTAACCAACTAAGTGCAGCATGTGCAGTTTAAAGGACTTAAGTGAGAGACTGTTGGACTTTGTGAAATGTGAAATTTGTTTTTCCTGCATTCATGGAGAATGTATAAGAGCTAAGCTTAGCTAAGGAGCTAACAATGGATATTTGAGATGCTGATTTTTTGTTTAAACCATATGTAGCAGAAGACCTTCCAGAGGAAATTCTCTGATGCAATGAATGATTTAATCACCATCTGAAAAACCATAGTAGAGTAAGAGTGAGTCCTGTTTCTGTTGTGTTTCGCCCTGAAGGCTGCTGTGATCCTGCAGGACACAGAGGAGAGACACTTTTGACTCTTTCTCTCCTCAAACTTCCTTGAGACAGGATCTGCTGACCCTACCTGATTTTGACCAAGATACAAAGGCAACTAAGAAGCACAGTGTATATGTTGCTGCAGCAAAACTTCCCTCAGGATCAATAAAATCTCTCTCTTTTCTGCTCCAAAATATATTGTTCCAGCTATCATATATTTAACGATAAATACCACCAATACCTTGGTTGGCTATGTTATTTGTGATTGAAGAGCACAAGCACCCACTACTTAAACACACTGAGGAGCTCTGTGATTGAATAGACTGCGCACATCATGTTACGTAATCTTATTTGGATGAAGGCACTTGACACAAAATTATACAGTTAAAGTGACAAGTTTAAGATAGGGAACATTTAGAATCACACTAGTAATCGAAAATGAAAAACCCAGAAAAAACTGTAATAGTCCCAATGGTGACCAGAGCCTTTTCTTATTATTCTCATAAGCAATATTGTTTTCTATCTGTTCAATGTTCATTCCTATGAGCCAATGTGACATCAAAATGCAATACATTTGGTTCCAAGACACTCTAATTTCTTGCAGCAGAGTTGTGTCTGGCTGCATCAGAGGTGGTTATTTCTTCGTGTGTGTCCAAACTAAAACAAGCACAGACCAAATGGAGAGCGCTCTGAGAAAAGAGTGGGCCGGAGACTGGAACTGATTGCATGTAATGGATGGTGTGGTGCAGCAGAATGGACTCAGCCTGGTCTGTCACAGCACTATTGCTTTTTTATGCTATGGAAGCTATTAACCCAAAAACAATTTTTTATCTGTTTTAAGCTGTTCCTGTGTTTTAACAATGTGCAGTTAATCATGTTTCTATTGTGTGCAGAGGGAGCCTTGGTATCCAGGTCTCGAGTTTACTACAGAATAGCAACATTTAGTATGCACGGGTTTGACATGGATGAGGACTTAACAAGGAGAGGCCAATTAAAAGTAGTACACAGTAGTAATTGTATTACAAGTAGTATCAGCGGCAGAGTTAAAAAAAAATAAATAAATAAATAAATACTGTACTATTGTATGTTGTACTCATTTCAGTATTGAAAACTGTGCAACATGGCTTCTTTACAATAACAATATTGCAAGTGTATAAAAATATATGTAACAACTTATTTTATTTATTTATTGTAACTTTTAAATTGTAAGTAGATGTATTGACTCAAGGCGTTTTGGTCTTATAGTGGAAATGTAGATAGAAAATGGGGTGAACAGTATACCACACTGTCCTGGGGTGCAGATGAGAAAACACATGTAAAGACATAAGTTCTGCTATTTTGAAAAATGGATTCAAATGTGTAACAGCTGAGTATTGTTGAGAGCCTGATGTAGTTGAAAGTTTGAGCGCTCAGTGCATCTGCCTGGAGGCATGCAGAAAAACACGGGCTGCTGCAGAGACTGTCCAGACGAACTCTGACTCTCCGGGAAAGCAGATGGTTCTTAATAATGCCCTCCCTCGACGCCATGCCCCCCAGCAACAACCACACACACACAACGCCTAAAACAGCCTGTGCACAAAGGGTTCTGCGGGTTTCCAGTTGTACAGCTTCCTGCCAAATTGGCCTTTTGTAAAAATTCAGTGACGGTTAAAAGTCATAAAGTTGAAGGTTGCAATTTTTGTGGGTCTGCTTTTACATGATAGCGTCCTAACACAAAATGTTTAGCAGATGGGAGAAAAAAACAACAAAAAAGATATGGCTTCACATTGACACAGAGTCAAATATCTGGCAACCCAAGGACGCTGCTCACAGTGCATTCCTGAGATGAGGCCGTGGCACACTGCTGTTAGGGCTCGATCTGCACAAAGCACCACAAGAATCCAAAGTGCAAAGACCAAGCTGCTGCAGAACATGAGCAATCACCCACTACTAAAACACAGTGAGCACGCAGGGGCGCCAAGTCTCCAACACTGTTCAACAAGTCTGCTCACTTTAAATGCCATGGAGGGACTCACGCACACAAGTTACCAGTGTTACTACTGTACTACTGATTATCTACCTGCAGGGGTTGGCGAATGTGTTCGTTGTTCTTAGGTTAAGGTACACTTACACATAGGGAAATTTGTCCTTTGCTATCCTTCAATGACAAGGTACCACCCACTGCTGCTGACATTCGCAATGCCGTGCTGAGGTGCCCATCTGAAGATCTTGAGCTAGACTAGGTCAGGATTTTACTGATTGTGCATGTTTTGGGTTGCCTGAAGAGCCTGAAGTGCCTGGAGGAAAGGAGAAAGGAGATGCATAAGAAGTCTGGGTAAAAGAGTCACCAATTTAAGTCCCATTATCCGGCCCCTAAAGCAAAATGTTGGACAAAAGTAACATGAAATAATCTTGTTGCACACTAAATGATAGATAACATACTAATAATGTATGTATTCATAATGATTCACCAAGAAAATACTTTATTTTGTGTACTTTGTTAACAGATTTGTTAGTGACTTCAGCATGGCACTACTTCACAAAAATCTATTGTTTCAACTGAGTCCTCCATCTCTATCTGCTCTGCTTTGCCTTGTGTGAAATGTAAATTGGAATTGACTGGTGAGCAGTATTAATGACCAGGCAGGATATAACCACGAGCGCTTTGGACACTGAGGACCACATTATCTAGCATAATAAACTGCACCAACTCAAGGTTAAACTCAAATATAGCTTTGAACGAGAGACCCTTTGGTATGCCCCCCTCATTTACATACAGAGCCTTCTCCTGCCTATCTAGTTAGTCTGCCAAATGCTGTCCCGGAGCTATGGAGTGCTCCCATGTGTTGATGCTGAAGTGCAGGAATCCATCATGGCAGCTGCTTGAGAAGGACATTCCCAACGTTCTTCAAGTGACTCCTGTCCATTTTAAATGCTTTGACTAATGTTTCTATTAATTATTGTATGTCGCGTGTCTGACATTTAGAGATAGGAGGACATGCTGGTGGTCCACGCAGGAGCTGTAAGTGTATGAAACATTTAAATCAAATATGTATGAGAGAAAAGTATTCTTTGACAGTGTGCCTCCAGCTTGTTGGTCCTGAGGGGAGGGGGGCATGTGGTGAATATAGTTTTGTAATGTTATGAAGCTTTTATCAGAGAGTGCCTGCAGCAGAAGCAATTTGAATGAGGGTTTTAAAGTATTGTCAGTGACTGCAAACAATTTTTCTAACATATTCATAGCTTTCAGGGCAGGCTTTTTCGTATGATATAAACAAGAGCAATGGGAACAATGTATAATTATGGACTTTTATGCATAACGAGTGTCCCAAGTATAAATGAGGAGAGGTCAGTAAAGAAGACTAAGGGAGTGTGACGGCCCCCATAGCGTTTGGTTCCAGTCAAATGAAGCTCACCAAGGTTTGTAGTTATACTGCAAATAGGAACTGATTTACGGGCAAAAAAGTCAAGTAAAAACACCAGGATCATGTAGAGCATGACAGCAGCAGTTATGAAGAGAGGGGTGATGTTTTTTCTGCACAAACTGAATTAAAATTGGAGTCAATAGAGCCAGAAGCACACTCATGCTCACTTCCTCTTTGGAACACAATAGAAATTCACCCCTGAACTAGAAATGCATGCCCACAATTATTGGCATTTCAAGACAGAACCTTGCAAATGCATTTATGCTAATACAGAAAAAAAACCTATATAACTTTAAATAAATTCCATTAATGAAAAATGCCCTTATATCACAGAGGGATAGCTGAGTTGCTCAAGAACAGCCCACGATAGACACATGAGATTAGATGAATCTGAGTTCCCATGCAGCCTGTATATGGGCCGAGGCCTAATCATGGCATGTCTTCAAGGTGCTTTGAACTCACCCGCTGTGCCCCCTTTTGGACCCCCCGCTGAGGGCCGGGGCTCCCTACTGCCGTTAATAGTAATTCAAACATGTCACTGCATTGCCTTGAAACTGACCTTCAGCGCTCGAGTCAAATAGAAATGAAAGAGTTTTACATTATACTCAAACTCTCAAATTAATCAAATTCTGATCTAGTATACAGCACAAAGTTCCAATGCATTGATTTTCAAACTGGAGAGATATTTGTGCTAGTGCAGGTGGCAGCAAATTCCTTCTGTTAGCTGAACCAGATGCTTCAAAGTGTTTGTTATGTTACTGCAAATGTACAAGGCTGGAATTACATACTGTACACATGTCTATGATACAGGGACAGCAGTAAAGACTTAAAAAGCGTCTGTGTGTATGGAAGTCCATCTGGTGGCCACTTGTTATTACAGCAAAGACTGCAGCAACTACAATGTTTTATGTTTTTCTCAAAAATGTGAGTGAGACGCATATTGGATTATAATATAAGACTTGATTTCTGCTGTGATTGGGAGATAAATAAAATAATTAAAATATTCCCTCTTTTATTGCTACACTTTTATTGCTTTAATGCCACCATATACTGGGGGAAATTTTGTGCAAACTAGATACATCTGCAGCTTTGCTTTCAAAACCGTGCTGCCTCCAGTGGCCTCTGCTATTTCAAGTACTATGTGACATCACACAGCACTGCCCTGATTATAGCCAAGTATTTATGAGGACAAACACCTGGCTGCAAGGGCGGAGTTTGAAGTTTGGATACCTGTTAAACCAATCATACAGCTGCTTATATTTCCAGACCCTGCCCCTCTTTTCCTCTCACTCTTCCCTTTAGTCATCCACGTACTTCCCAGTTAAGTAGGTTATTTTGGATGTTGTTGTGGGCAGACAACAAACACATCCTCAGACATTAAAAACAGAAATGGTTTATTCAATCTGTTAAATACTGTCACATTAAAATTACGGCGTAGTTCAGTGAAAATGAAATCATGCAAGTCTGTCCAGTTCTGGTTGCTTTACGGCTCTGTTGCCTTTAAATTATTTCTGGGCAGAAGAAGCGTCTGCCCAGGCCACTCCTTGTCCCCAGTCGGCATTTGGCATCTGCTGTCTGCTCCATCCTGCGTACATCTGCTCCAGAGCTCTGTCAGCCAGCCAATCACAATCACAGGACTGACAAAACCATGGAAACACTCAAGTGAAAGAGCCATCCTGTGAATCCAGCTAATGTGGGTTTACCATAAAAACAAGACATGTTCATAGGATTTAAGATAAACTATTGATTAGTTTTTTCTTTTTTCTTCTCAGTCCAGAAATAGACCATTACAGTTGCAAAGCGATTATGCAGCTAAATGCTACAAAAACTGCTTGTGATAGAACTTTCACTTTTTAGGATGATTTAAAGGTGCTACATGATACTTCTTACTGGAAAACGTTAATTTTAAAGGTGCACTGCGTAACATTTCTAGTGAAGGGTTTGCCACCTGATGTCTCCATATAAATGTTATTGCTTTGTCAAGAATATTCCACAGTATAGATTATAGTATAGACCTCTTACAGAAGGAATTATTCTATTTTTGAGGAAGAGAAATGCCTGTAATGAATAAATGCAAGATGGACATATTTAAAGTCCTAAAATGGAACATTCCAGGCAAAGAACATAATGACATCTCCATGGAGACATTGCAGGTCGACAGTCCTCCTCTAGAATAGTTGTGCAGTGCATCTTTAAACTATTTTCTCAATTTTTACCCCTCACTTTCATAGTCTGAGCATCCTAAATATTCACCAAGATGAGTTTATAAGCACATTTCCTTTCACAACCAGTTTTATATGTCTAAAAAAACACTTCATAATTATTAACTTTGGTCCCTTTTGCAGTCACTGACACCGCTGTAAAATGGTTCAAATATAGAAGACAAATTCATTGCGCTATATTTAGATAAATCCACCAGTACACCAATACAAGTATTAGCGAACAAATAGCTGTAATTATCAGTTAATTAGCTGCCTAGCACAGTGAGAAATCTGTAACTTGTCTCTGGTGGTTTTGAGTGACAACCCTGCAGCCCGCTCGCCTCTGTTCAGTCCATAATGACAGGCCTGATGTGTGGATCACTGTGTCAATCATATCATACACAGCAGAGCCAGTGCACAGATGGAGCCGGCGCCTCTCTGCTCCTTAGGTCCTTCTCATTTTATATCAAGGACTGGATTCTGTGTAGAAGTACATTTGATTATTTAATCTCTGTCCAAGTACAAATTTGATTTATACATTTTCTATGAGTAGTCCATAGGTAATCATCGTGTTTTAAATAATTTTATTTATATATTACCATGCTTTATCCTATCAAAAAAGCTATTCATGGTCTTTCTTGTGAATTTATACTGGACATGCAGAACCTAATCAACCTGTCACAATGGGATGTTTCTTGGGCTATAATAGCAGCAACTTTTTAAGCAGGGTTTCATATTGATCTTGATCTTTTTCAAAAAAGAAAATAGAACTGACTTGATTTCATGGACCTAAACAAGTTCTGCCCAAACATTGACCGTATAAATAATTGGACTAAGGGAGCGTAACATCACCCACTGTGCCCAGCTCCATTCACTTGAAGCTCTTTACGGACAAAATGGCAAAATAAAATAGCATAATCATATAGAAAGCGTTAATAAGAATATTTTAACAGCAAAATGAAGAGTTACAAAGAGAGGAGCGACATTTTTTCTTTACAAAGTGAATTGATGGAGGTGATGGAGCCGGAAATGCGCCCATGCTCACTTCCTGTTTGAAATGCAGCCGCTAGCAGGTGTATGACTCCAAACTAAATTACTTTACTTACAAAGGAATTGCTATAAACTACTTAATTAAAAAGAGCCAAGCATTTAATTGGTTATTAGATATGACTAAATCAAATCAATGAATTGCCGTAGGCGCAGTCATATAATTTCACTTCACATTTACACTTTTCAAATATTACCCATAATAAGTCTGACATCGAACTTCAAGATGTGTTTTGCGTGCTTGATGCAAATCCACTATTAATAGTAATTTGCCGTGTGGTGAATGTCTGGCAGGTGTGGCGCAGCTGGACCGAGCCGAGCCCAAATGGCACCAAATCAGAACGGATTCATTTTGGAGTGAAATGATTCAAGCTTTGGAGCCCGGAGTTCGTGTATGTGACAGAGAAGCGCCACGGACGAGACAGACTAAGAGACGGGATGTGAAAAGGAAAGACTGTGAGACATGTTTATAAGAGCCAGTGAGGGAGTCTTATGTTGCGTTGGTGATAGAGAAGAGAGAAGAGAGGCAGGCTGTACGCATCTGCCGTCTGTTGCTTGTCATCCATAACCAGTCAACCATTGCTTTAGGTGGCTCACGGTTTAGCATTCACCAGACAGCCTTAACCAGAGCACACAGGAACAGAGCTCACCGAAAAATCATGTGGTAAACAACAGCTAATTAGACATTTCGAGCATGTTCCTCTAAGTAGTGACAGAACCAGAAATACATGCAACAAAATGCAACAGAGACACTAACGCTACAAGAGAATATTCACGGTATAGTCAATGTATTTCAACTCTGAAAGTATAACTTAAAGGACCTACTGTATTTTTCGGGCTATAAAGTGCACAATAAGCGAAACAAAACGTGTGTCGGATAAATCGAACTTTATTCAGGTCATTTACAATAACTCTCAGTTGTAGCTAACACAAAAATACAAGTTTAACAGTTGGTGATTTGGGCATCAAACATGCCCGGATCCTCTCAACATTGTTCAGTTTTAACACTAAAATACAAAACCTGAAATCTGCATGGTAGATTTTGGGTCCTTGTACAGCACACGGCAGAACTACCGGTATGTTGCACAGTCGCCCTATATGTCGCCAACATATTACTCCTCCTGACTCGCCCACTAATACCTTATTAGACTAATGTGGACAGCATCAAATCGGTTGGAGGTTAAACACAACCAAAGGTCATACATAAGGCCACTGTTGATTTTTGAGAAAATGTAATGATTTTAGATGCGACTTATAGTCTGAAAACTACAGTATATTACACAAAACTGACTCTTGTGAGCTTTTAGCCATTTTACAATGTTTTTACTAGGGCTGGGTATCGATTCAAATCTCAAGAATCGATTCGATTCCAATACTTAAGATTAAGGATCGATTATCCCGATTCGATTCGATTCGATCCGATCCAATCTCGATTCTGGTTAGTGTTCTTAAAAACATTTTTTTTAACCTTAACCTGTTTTACATACAACATGTTAAAACTAGCATTAGATTGACATTTAACAGCAAATGATGCAAGTATTGGTAGTTCCTGATGGCTGTGAGAGTGGCTGTAGTACTGCAATGGAAACACTTCACTATGTGCCTCACTCTCCCAAGCAGACGTGCAATATTCGGGAGTTTGAGACCGGCTTGTGAAGCGAGGTTGATTCTATGCACAAAGCAGCCGACGTGAGTTAGACCCATGACCCGCACGCACCATATTAGCGCCGTTGTCTGTCACGATGGCCAGAGCAGCAGAGTCTATGGAGCGAGTGGCCACAACGTGAATACCATGGACGCCACTTAGATACAAGTTTACCGGGAGAATAGGCTACTAAAAAATAATTGTATTTATATATATTTAATAATCGATTTTTGGACGCGCAAATCCATATTGAGAATTTAATATGCAAATCGATTCAGAATCGGAAAATCGATTTTTTCAACACAGCTCTAGTTTTTACCTCACCCAAAACACTCTGTTCCACCTTGTGGAACAGCTTCCACCTTCCACCTCTCTTTTACCTTTTGTTCAGTAGAGATTGGCAATTCCAGGGCTGAAGTTAGCCAAATAGTTCTAGTCAAGGTGTATAGAGTTTAAAAACAGAGAGGAGCATTTTATTACCACATGACATCACAAAGTGGAGTGTTTTCTGCTTGAGAGAAGGCCTATATATGAGTTTGTGTTACGCATGTATGAATGAAATAAAGCAAATCTGGCCATGTTTTTGAGGAGGAAACATTATAACACAGAAAATAGGGTAGTAATAAAAAAAACTTTTAAAAATACTACTTCATATCTCACCTCAACACAAGTCCTCAGATTTATAACGTGTCAGTTTTTATCAAAGAGCATCCCTACTACTTTTATTTTGAATGTTTGATAGATTGTTACTTTTAGTTTACAACCATTGTTAGAGGTTGAATTTCCTCTTATATTCCAATGTTTTTGTCCAAAGACAGAACATATTTAAGAACAAAGGATGTAACTTTAATGATTTTATTTATTTTCTTTCACTTCTCTTTGATTTGACCTGTTTTTTTTCTTTATGTTTGTTTGATCTTTCCATATTTGTTCTTGTATTATTAGATTCCTCTTTCGCTTTCATTTTAAAATCTTTTTAAGCTCTTCTATTTTTTGTACTTTCCTTTGTTTAGACTTAATGATGTGTTGATCATATTTTCTTTTTTCATTCTTCAATCTTATGCAAAAACAAATATCTAATAACATAACTGTGCATTTAATGAAATATGTGTTACTGCAATCTGCTGGATGCTTGTTGAAAAAGTGACCATTACTCACTTTTTTCACTATAAGCCAGCACAATAGGTCCACATGCTTTGGTAATTTTCATGTTTTTAATTCATAATTGAACATTTTAGTTTTCCGTGTGCATTTTCAAATATTTGTATGTTTGTTTCCAGTTTGCTGCTGATACAACCCACAGCCTTGTCCAATCCCTGCCCCTGTAATCAAAACATCTGTTCCCTGACAGAGAAACGAAAGTATAAAAGGAAGTTGGACTCCCATTATAAGAGACCAGAAGAAGACATGGGGTGAAGTATAATATAGCAAGGATCACAGCTACTTCTCATACTCTGTTAACCCTTTTATTCCACATATTTTCATCCAAAAATGAGCCTGTAGAGGTTTTAGACGTCAACCATGCATGTTTGAGTAATTTTACAATTTATATCATGACCTATACGTGACAATTCTCTATAAATCTAAAAAAGCATGATACAAAGCTGTGCACAACAATCTGACAAACTTGATGTGATTTTCAGTAGCTTCATTGGTTATTTAGTTGTGATAGTGCTCTGAAGGGGGAGTTACTGTGTGGGGAGCAAAGGAAGAGGGTATTCAGAGCGTCAGATATGAAAGTGGAAGTTAATACGTTGTTAGCGGCAAATATAGCATTTTCAGAACAATAAAAAGTAACATGTCGATCAAAATATGTTACGTGTTAGTAGTTAATGCCCCATAGTAAAATACCCCCTTTTTAAATAAATAAATAAATAAA
>JACN01111868.1:0-13971 GCA_000787155.1 Scartelaos histophorus | reverse complement strand
TTTATTTATTTATTTATTTATTAAATTGTATTTATTTTTTTATTTAGCGCTTTACTAACTTCAAGGTACTTTACATCAAGGAGCCAGTCACTCATAACATCAGTGTACGCAGCTCGTCAAAGCCTGATCCTGTCAGATCTCAGAAGGGCCTGATGGACTTGGATGGCCTGATGACCACTGGAAAACTCAGGTGTCAAAGCGGGGTCCCAGTCATTAAAACAGTTGTTTCTATCCTTAAGCAAGGCACTTCACCCACCTTGCCTAGGATGAAAGTGGTGTGTGCGTGAGTGATGATGGTAGTTGAAGGGGCCGATGGCGCATATTCGCAGCCTCGCTTCTGTCAGTTTGCTCCAGGGCAGTTGTGGGTACAGTAGCTCGACACCACCGGGTATGGAGTGAATGAATAATGATCTGTAAAGCATCTTTGAGCTTCCAGAAAAGCATTATATAAAACTGATGCATTATTATTACAGACATATACACTCACAAAACAGCAGTAAAATAATCAGAAATTCATATTTTTTTTATTCATACTTTTTTCAACTAAATCCAAAGATCTATCCTTGCTCTAATCAAATATCAAATGTATTAAAATCATTAAAAAATATATATTACCTCATGAAAACTGAAGTCAGGCTACAGTGGAGTGCATTTTTATATGTGTCCTCGAAGTTTCAACAAACTTTCAAGTTTGTAGCATTTTTAGGTTTTGTTAGGTTCACTCTTAGGACCTTATAAATGTTCACTAACAAAAATCATTATAGATCTCATTATATATCTATGCTCTAATCAAAAATATCACATTTATACAAATTATCAGGATTTTAACCCCTCAATTGCCAATTTGAAAACCTGAATTTTACATGAAGTGAAAAACCTCTAAAACAGAAATATTTTCCAGAAAACAGGAGCCAGGGTATAGTGAGGTACATTTTGTCAATCAAATTAAACCAATTCAGATTAGATGATTATTTTTACACTTTTTGTTTGAAGAAAACATGCTTTCCTCCAAGTATAAACAATACCAAATCTATGACTAAGAAAGAACAGGGTGTTTAATCACCAACCAGGACATAAAGTTCTCAGAAGCAGATGCATGAATCAACATTTACCGTAAAATAACAAACAGGTGTTACTAGACTAAAGAAACCAAATGACAGCAGCAATGCAACTAATAATTACACATGAATGAGAAGGAAGTATGTTTTTATAGGCCCTATATGGGTAATAATCAGGTAAATTCATATTATAGCTCCATGTCTAAATGCTCCAACCAGTCCAATGAACAAATGTTTATTTAAATGCTGATATTGTTGATGTGTTTGTCTATTTTAAAGGGTCCATATTAGACTTCTCCTCTCTGTTATTATGCTGTTTCCTCATCACAAATATGTAGGTGTACACTATCCACAAAGTACCACAAAGTACCACAAAGTACCACAAAATACCACAAAGTACCACAAAGTACCACAAAGGCTACAAATATTTGACAATGGTGCAAAAATGAAGTGTACCTTACTAAACATTTTTGCAATTGTATTATACAGTTTTGGCCATTTTGGTTTTTTTTGTATAAACTGTTTGGCCATTTTGTGAGTTTCTTTTGAATTGTTTGGTTAAAGTTGCACTGTGCAACTTTTCTGGTGGAGGATCTACTTGTTTGCATTGAGGTTTTATTGTATTAATTTATTTATATACTTCACTGTGGAACATTCTAGACAAAGCAATAACATTTCCATGGAGACAAGCACGTGGCACAAATGTTGTGCAGTGACCTTTCAAATGTTTTGATGAAGATGTAATCCAACTAAGACACAATAATGTGTAAAACTTTAAGAGAAAAAGAAACAATAAAAAATAAACAACAATCGATTAGGTTTAAACAGATCATGTTAAATTAAGAGATTTGCACTACAACCATAAGATTAAACCAGTGCAGACTAAAGATTGCATGAATATTTTTACATTTTTTATTTGAAGAAAGCCTTTTATCCTCCATGTTACAACAATACAAACCCCAAACCTATTATGACAAAGAAAGGACATGAACTACAGAAAGGAATCTTGTTAAGGTTAATAATGCTCTCAGCAGTCTTTCGGTTCAGACTATAGTGGCTCTTTCAATAGCAACATTTTCTTTCATAAAATCTGTTGAGTTTTAATGTCAGTTATTGCCTGTATTTAATATGTTAGCAGTATTTTTGAGCAGTGTAGTTACTTTTTGCTATGTATAAAGCAACAAAGTTGTTTGCGTTGCCAATTTGTAGTCCATGTTCTTTTCAGACCAAGGGGCACAATGTTAAACTAAAGGATGTCACTGTAGTCTCTTCTAGTCATGGGAAACCCTGCTCAGATAGTGACGTTATCAACCACAAATGAAACCACAAACTGTAAGTTAGTTAATAGACTAAATAAACCAATGACAACAGTGTACAAACAGTTACAAATATTTCATGATTAGCAAGTATATTATTATTATTAGTATTATTATGTTTCTAATTACTGAACTACATTTTGAATTAAATTAAACTGAATTAAAAGATATGTTATTTAATCAGGTCAGTGAGTCGGAGGTAAGTTTTCTTCAGGCGGTGGAAAAATTAAAGATGATCTTATCATTTGCGACAGGAATGTAGCAGCCAATACCTGCAAAAGAACACAGTCAGTCTTGTTTGAGGTGGGCAGAGTAGCCAAAAACTGCACTGTGAAAAAGTACTCTGAAAAGTACAAAGTACAAATAACTTAAGTAAATGTAACTGAGTACTACCCACCTCTGCTTAGAATGTACAAAGACACACACCAAACCCATAATTACTTTATTTTTGTTGGCAATAATTGTTGGTTAATGTCTGAGATAAACAAAGTTGAGATTATCTACAGCTAATGTTGATTCACACCAAAATAGTGCATTCATTGTTGTAGCACACGGAGTTAATATTTTGGACACACCTAAAGCATCACAAATCAGCTTTTACTCACCAATATCAGATATGATGGCCCCGTCTGGTTTTTGCACCTGCAGCTGCCAAGTGGTGCCCTGACATGGGTTTCTATACAAACCATTGATGCTCTCCAGTATGAGGCCGTGGTTTGGGTCCTCGGTGTAGGTAAAGCTGAACACAACATTTCATATAAGCGGAAAAATGTATATTGATACTGTGCAGCTGATGTTATCTACATTCCCTGTGGGTGTGATGCTAACTGAAGATACTTAAAGTATATTTTATTCTTTTTTGTTGAAATCAATCACAGGTTCTTGAAAATGTGTTGAAGTCCATTTTGTATTTTTTCAGTTTTAAATCGTTTTGGGCTGTGTTTGCTAATGTGTGCATTGTGTCACCATAGTAATTATACCCCCAGTGTGATGTCACTGCAAAGAAACAATACACAATCATCAAATTATTTCTAACCTAAAGTTGTCAATGGTGTCCTGGAGCCGATTCATTGCTCCCAGCAGGATTTCTTGGTAGGTCACGATGGTGGTGTAGATGCTTTCAGGTCTATTGGTGACAGAGTCTGTCACCACAATAATGATGGGAGTCTTAGAGGAATGGGGTGCTATAAAAAAAAAATAAAATAATTGTCGGGGTATTTAATATATTCATTCTCTTCAAATAAATAAATATGACAGTAATTAAATGTTGTTAGCTTGAGCTTAAACCTAATACAGAGTTTTAGCTTGGACTTTATAAGCTCCAAGTTCATGGTCAAAACATGGATGTGGGAGAAAGTTAATTGTGTGTTCAACTTCCATGTTAAGACAGTTGTAGGTTTAATGTAGACCAGGTTTGGTCCTATTCTAGTCCTGATCTTATCATGGTCCAGGTTAGACCTGTCACAATAACACATTTTGAAATACAATATATTGCTGAAGAAAATATAGAAGATAAACAATGATACTGAAACTAATTTATGGCTCTGACACAATAATCCAAGAACAGATTTATACCACAAAAACTATTCTAAATCTACAATATTGTTAAACAAAAACATGAATTAAACACTTTACTAAATACTTAGTTTGTGTCTATAATGAGTTTTAGAAGTTATTAATTCAACCTCAAATAACAAACAAATTCAACAAACATAACACATTTCCCAGAAGTACAATAGTAATTATAAGAATAATTATCGTGACACGCCTAGTTTGGGTTTAGTTCCGGGTTTAGTCCCAGATATAGTGTGTGTGCACATACATACATTTTCTCTACCTTACTGAACATACCTTCTGTAGGCTGAGTGTCATCAGACCCTCCACCTGTAATTCAAAAAACAGAACATTACAAGATAAATTAAAATCCACTTTAAAAATGTATAAGCTCCAAGTTCATGGTCAAAACATGGATGTGGGAGAAAGTTAATTGTGTGTTCAACTTCCATGTTAAGACAGTTGTAGGTTTAATGTAGACCAGGTTTGGTCCTATTCTAGTCCTGATCTTATCATGGTCCAGGTTAGACCTGTCACAATAACACATTTTGAAATACAATATATTGCTGAAGAAAATATAGAAGATAAACAATGATACTGAAACTAATTTATGGCTCTGACACAATAATCCAAGAACAGATTTATACCACAAAAACTATTCTAAATCTACAATATTGTTAAACAAAAACATGAATTAAACACTTTACTAAATACTTAGTTTGTGTCTATAATGAGTTTTAGAAGTTATTAATTCAACCTCAAATAACAAACAAATTCAACAAACATAACACATTTCCCAGAAGTACAATAGTAATTATAAGAATAATTATCGTGACACGCCTAGTTTGGGTTTAGTTCCGGGTTTAGTCCCAGATATAGTGTGTGTGCACATACATACATTTTCTCTACCTTACTGAACATACCTTCTGTAGGCTGAGTGTCATCAGACCCTCCACCTGTAATTCAAAAAACAGAACATTACAAGATAAATTAAAATCCACTTTAAAAATGCATTGTGTAACTTTTCTGGCAGAAGATCCATCAATTATTTTTCTACATGGAAATGTTATTACTCTTAGGAATGTGTCACAGTACGACATCAAACCTGTCATAGAGACCAAACAAGACCAAGTTACAGGTCAGATCTGTAGAGCAGCATCCCCAGTCAGAGTGCCTGCTTTTCTTGGTATTTTTGAGCAATAAAACCATGTGTAATTGAATAATTGTTAAATGTAATTCTGTGGAACATTCTTGGCAGATCAATGGCATATTAATAGAAACAAGAGCAATCCAAAATTTCTGATCTCCACCAAGGGATGACGTGGACACAGAAAATTTCATGAAGATCCGTTCAGTAGTTTCCGAGAAATCCTGTCCATGGACAAATAAATAAATAAACTGACTCAATCGCATAATCTCCTTGGCGGAGATAATAAAATATATAAAAACATACTTGTGTCATATTCTACTTTTGACCTTTTCAAAAAACACACTTTTTTCCAGATGTGCTACAAGTAAAAGTATCATGTGAAAGAATTCGACTTAAGTAAAAGTATTAAAGTAACTGTTTCAAAATGTACTTAAGGAGTAAAAAGTTTAAATATTTAGCAAAGACTTAGAACAATTAAACCATAAACTGTCCTTTAAGTTAGTCTCAGTTGAGTAAAGTCTCTGACCACTACTTTGTACTTCTGAGTATTATTATTATGAAGTAATGTTACTTGAGTTCATTTTTTTGGTTTCTCCACCCCCTCTGCTGTTGTGTTTTTATAGACGACAATTTAAGAATTAATTAATACTTTTAACCTTCCCTTAAAGTACATGTGACAGTTCTGCTCACTTCATCATCATCAACCAATCAATGAATCGCATAATTTAAAGGTGTTTAAAGGTGTTTAAAGGTTATCTCCATGGAGATAAATATGTAGACCAAGTTTTTTTTTTTCAATGCAAAAAACAAAATCATAACAAGAGCAATCTGAAATTTCTGATCTCCGCCAAGGGATGACGTGGACACAGATGCAAGATATTTTTCAAGTGGGAGATATTTTCTGAGAGAGAGAGAGAATACACTGTAAAGTCATAAGGTGCTTATGTCTGCATGATGTTTGGGAAGAACCAACTGCGCCTAAAAGCGCAACACTCTGCAAACTGATGAAGTACTGATGTGAAGACAATGTTTGGGAAAAACCCACCGCGCCTAAAAAGCTCAAAATACTGCAAACTTATAAAGTGCTGAGGTCAGCACAATGATTGGGAAAAACTCACTGCGTCTAAAAAACACAATGCACTGCAAACCAGATCCGGATCCAGAATCCAGATCCGGACCTGGATCATCACCATTTACTAGATTTGTCCCTGGACCAAGATCTACCTCAGGTGAAAATTTCATGATGATGCAGCCAGTAGTTTCTGAGAAATCTCACTATGATTGTATATCCAGATCCAGATTCCAGGTCCGGACCTGGATCATCACCAACATTTAATGGAGTGGCCTTGGGCCAAGATCTACCTCTGATAAAAATGTCATGAAGATCTGTCCAGTAGTTCCCAACAAATCCTGTCCACAGACAATAAATAAATAAACGGACTCGATCGCATTATCTCCTTGGCGGAGATAACAAGGACGGACCCCAAACAAAGAGTTACATCGTGCACATTTATCAACTAACAGAAGTCGACTTACATCCAGAAGTGACAGTCACAAGAGCCACCAGGAGAAGCAGAGTCAGGGAGCCTGATACATGCGTCGCCATCCTCAACCATAGTAACTCGCCCTGGTTTGTCTTACTCCTTTTAAAGTACCAGGATTATTATTCAAGCACAGGAGGACAATACCACTTTGTGTCATTGTGTATTGTACTGTTATGAGCTTATCTGCATTAACTTGAACCTAAGAGCGTCCAACATGAACTCTCTCAGCAACTGTTTATGTGTTGGATGAGTTTTTAACATACTTTGTTCTCCACAATGACTTAATGCTTTATTTAAAAGTGCATCTGAAAAGCAGGTATGATGCAGGTACATGAATCTGTCACAACGAGAAAAGTGTTTAAATGATCATCTTGAGTTCAAGTTTCTGTAAGTGCACTTTTCTACCTTCAAGGCACTCAAAGCGCTTTAGACCAAGGAACCATTCACCTATAACAGCAGTATATGCAAACACTGGGTTCAAGGCGGATTAAGTGTTTTGCTCAAGGACTCAACAACAGTACCACCAAGTTGGATGTGGGATATGAACCACAATCAGTGGATAAAACAGTCTGAACACTTTGAAATGACCAAAGGGGAGTAAGTGAGGCATCCGTCTGTTAAACTTCTGCATCTGTAAATTGACAAACTGAATACCACTAGCCTAGACTGTCATCATTGTACAGAGCTATTGTGCCAGTGAGTACGACATGTCATCCATTTTACCAATAAAACTCAACCTATTCAGATTACATAATCATTTTTGCACTTTTTATTTGAAGAGAACAATACCAATTGCTAAGAACCAACTGTAAATACAGGTTATTAGTCCAAGTGACAAGAATAATGCAACTAATAATTACAGATAATTATGATATATTATAAAGACATAATACATATACATAATAAATGATTATATATTATAATTATAGGCCCTATGTTTATTAATCATGTCATTTAATATCATTCATATAGCGCTCTTTATGTCTAAATGCACCGCCCAGTTGGATGAATGAAAGCTTGTTTTAAGTCCTATTGTCTTTATGCTTTTCTGTGTTAACAATGGTTTAGTAATTTTATGAACTGTGTACAGGGTAATCCTTGATCCTTGCCAATCCAAAGGTACATTTACGCATGCGATGAGCGGGTGGGGTGGCCAACATAATCTGCCTCTTTTGTCCCAGTGAGTTGACAGCAGTGGCCATGTGATGAGTAAACAGGAGAACCTTGGTTAGCTGCTTTAAAAATCCAAAGCAATTATTGGAGAGCGGTGAAACTTTGCAATCTAATAGTGCTCTCCCTGTTCTTTTCTGCCTTTTAAACCAATTCTTGATTGATCGTTAATTATCGGCGACGTGGGCCCCTGGGGACAGCTGGCCCCCTCCTTACTTTTACGCGTGTCAAAGCAGCTATAACTTCCCAACAGTGGTTTGTGCGGCTCGTTGTGGCAGCTCGATAGGCTACAAGACGTCTGACTAATCATCGTGGCCTTTTTCCAATACGGGGAGAGGAGCCATTGTGCGCAATAAAACAGCGCAAAACCAATAGCGCTGCGCCATAGACGGGGCCATAGTGTGAGCGACGCGCGGGCCCTTCATAATTTCATGCACATTCTGTAGATACCGATGCACAAGGTGAGTTTAATCCTGCATAACTCCAGTTCAACTTCCCTCGTATTGAGCGCGGTGTTGAATCAAAAGTGCAGGATTGATAAACCTCTCGCGATAATGACAGGAGTGCCTCTACTCATCGATGTTTCAGTGTTTGAATGTGAATCACTCCGCGGCCTCGCCAAAGAAAAAAGCATTAATGAGCGTCATCGATGACAATGTATTTATTTTTTCAAGGTCGGATCAATTTGGAGGGTCTAGGTTTTGTCTCGAAAATCTATGGCCTCTCTCTGGTGGAGTATGCGGGCTATAAAAGGACAGTGGGTGTTAGAGAGAACCGCCAGTGCACCGGGACACGCACGGGGCCAAAAGCGCATCACCCGGATCACGCAGGTAAGAGCCCACAGCGCGTGTTTAAGTAGCTCCTGCAAAACCACGTGGCACCAAGCCTCATTTACAGCTTTGTAAAAGTTATTGTGATTGGACAGGGACTATTGTGTTTTGCATTTACCCGACAATGCTGCGAATTTATCTGTAAAACAAATAAAAGCCACGTTTATGACATTTGGATTAAGAAACTGAACATGGTACATTTTTACGCACGTACTATTCAATGGTCCAAGTGTGTTCGTGTTAAAAACTCATTTAGAGCTTTGTAAAAGTTATTGTGATTGGACACAGAGTTTTGTGTTTGGCATTTACCAGGACAATGCTGCAAATGCGTCGGTAAAATAAATAAAAGCCACGTTTATGACATTTGGATTAAGAAACTGAACATGGTACATTTTTACGCACGTACTATTCAATGGTCCAAGTGTGTTCGTGTTAAAAACTCATTTAGAGCTTTGTAAAAGTTATTGTGATTGGACACAGAGTTTTGTGTTTGGCATTTAACAGGACAATGCTGCAAATGTGTCGGTAAAATAAATAAAAGCCACGTTTGTGACATTTGGATTAAGAAACTGAATAGAGTACATTTTAAGCATGTGCTGTTCAATGGCTGTGTTTATTTCTCAGTGTAAATTATTGACTATGACGCTATCACGAAGTTATTTTAGTAATTTCCTCAAACTTGTACTGCTTAAGACGGATCCCAAATGCGCAGTTTAGAGAAGACGTCGTAAGGGCTGAGATTTGCAACAAAACGATTCTCATTTTAACTTTGTTCTGCTCCTAAATGGCGTCTTTTTGGCCAAATCCACGTTTAAACAGTGGCATCCATGCAGCGTGAGTGTTTTCCAGTGTTTTGGTGAGGCTCTCGGGTGCGCTCCCCGGTGCGTCCACATGAGGGCAGTAGAGGCTCACGCTCAAGTCGCTCACGCTGCGTCTGGAGCTCCACAGTCGCTCCGGGCCCCTGTTTTATTGGTCGCTCCTTCTGTGTCTGCTGTCGCCTCTCTTTTCTGCTCGTGTCTCCTCCTCCAACCGCAGTACGATGTTGTGGTTCAAATTAGGACATTTTACAGCCTGAACATTTGGTGATTTGCTTATGTCAGATGTGGTCGTCATTTGGTTTGCAGGCCCATCTTTTTTTTCTTTATGAATGTTTCAATAGAATCACTTCAGTCTCAGATTCTATTCATTATTATCACACTTTTTTCCTCTTTGTTTTTTATCTTAAATATTTAACCGTCTAAAATTACGAGATTATGCAGTTTCAAATAATCACTCAAAATAAATAAATAAATAAATAAAATAAAATAATCACAAAAAAATCTAATAATCAATAAAAAAAAATTAATTCATTAATTAAATTATTGCTTATGTCAGATATCACAATATAGTACAAGGTGCACATTTAAGCAGCAGTGGCATTTGAATAGGAAGCTACTTTAAATTAATGTAAGAAGAATATTATTTATTTAAAACCGTTATATTTCTAAAAGTACTGGATTAGCAAGATTCATAGTTAATTAGACCCAATGGAGACAGCTCTATTAGAAGCTTTTTGTGCAAACTCACTTAGAATTTGTGAAGTTAAAACTGCAATCGTGTTACATCTTTCAACCTTACTCGAAATTGAAAAATGTAAAATGTTGAATTGAATGAAAGTAGCCTTGAAAAGTGATTTAGTTTGATCTTTCATCTATATATTGTAAGTAAGATGCACTATTTGTAACCACGAGGGAAACATTCATTATTAGAGTAGTTCTCTTCTGTTTTGCCAATTGTTGCTTCAGATAAAGAATAATAGAACATTGCCTTTGTAAAATTAGTTTAAGGTTTGTTTTTTTTAAATAAAATGACTCGTGCCTCCCCTTTCTTTGTGCACTTTATTCCTCCCTTCCTATTACCCTTATGAATCAATATAGACGCGATCTGTGTTTAGCAAGTTCAACATGTCTGTGTGTTCTCCAGTTCTTGTTATTGGTTTATTGACCGAGAAACTGACTAAACAAACTGCTGCCTGCCTAAAATGATTGCCCCTGCCTCCCTCTCTCTGTGTCAGTCTCTCTCTCTTTGTCTTTGCCCTTCTACTGTATGTTCTTTAGTGTTTGGTTGTGTGCAGTTCCTCTTTGCCTCTGTCCGGCATGTGTTTGCTCAGGAGCAGGTGGCACTCTGCTCCCCACACTGGGCGTTACTGTAAACACTGAGCTCTTCAGATGCAGAGGTGCCCGGTCTGTGTCTTATCTCTGTTTATGAGCTGTTCCACACTGAGCTGGAGGTAGCGGCTTTGGAGAGGGTTTTGCAGCTAAGCATGGGACGATATTGACATTTTGATTATCATGGTCGAAGCAACTGTGATGTGAAATATCATGATAATTACCAAAATGACCCATAATTATAAAATGTTATGGAAATGTGCTCAAATGATGTATTATGTTAAAAAGAGATGAAAAAGTTCCCTGTGCTACAATTTATTATTTAAATGTGATGTAGAAGGGAACATCAATATGGATTATTTGCAGTTAACTGTAGTCTGGATGACATTTTATGACACTTTGAGGAGCATCGAGGCTTCAAAACAGGGACAGAAGAAACAATCAAATAAAGACTACAATTAACTAAATTAATTTAAAAATACTGACCTTTTTGTTCATTATTATAACAATGTGAAGTGAGTATCTATCCATCTAAACAAGGACTAAACCAGATCTGAACTTGGATTAGATCAGGAATAGACTGGATCTGCAAATAGGGCTGTGCAGCTATCGCTATTAAAGATTTAGTTTGTCTTTTAGGCTCTTAGGACAGTATAGAGCGGGAAGGATACATTCAGTAAAATGTCAAAGCCAAACTGCAGGTTAGAACACTTCATACATTGTTTTATCAAGTATCAAACATTTTCCTTAGTATCAAAAACAAGTTTGACATTTTTCCACTGCATTTTGCATTGCATAGGTCTGTACTGTATCTGTACTGCAAATACTGTAGTGACTCAAATATATGAAAGCTGGAATTTATTTTGGGGTCAATATACTGGCAAGGTATGAGCTTATATACTCTGTAATTTTTAACAGAGTTTGTTGTTTTGGATGTTTTCTTTGTGTAGCACTTTGAAACTGTTGTGCTAAATGTGCTACAACAATAAAGTGTATTTGGATTCATTTCATTATCGTTAAGCGCAAATATGTTTCTGTATCAATATATTGTGCTGCAACATTTCTGATTGTTACAGGCCTGATTAGATTAAAGTATAATTCTATAAATCTACCTTTTTGAAGTCTACACCAGGACTAAACCAGGTCTAATCCAGAATCACTTAAACCAGGAGGACTTATCTTTTCTGTGTCTGTAGGTGTCTATAGGTAAACTTAACCTTGATAAACACTGAACTGCTGTTTATCTAACCCACTTCATTTGGGCCCAGACAGAGTGCTGGTGAGGAGGGGGCGCTGGGGTTAGGCCAGTGGGCGAGGAGGGTCCCACAGATCCAGAGTTAATGACAGGGCTTTGTGCAGCGCCCGGGCTCGTGGCGGGACAGGTCCAGCCCAGACAATAGCAGAGGTCACAGACCCTCGGAGAACAGGGGAGAGAAGGCTAATGAGTGGCTATTGAGCGCGGCGCTGCAGTGGGCTGCTGTGGCTCGGACATAGACAAAGCCAATTTGTCTGTTTTGTTCTTGACAACAGACGGCGGTTGTGCGAGCTGCTGTGTTAAAGGCCAGACTGTTATTTATGAAGCTTTCTCCAGTACGTAAAAGTCAGTAATATATAAAATCTACAAGGATCACAAGTAGGCCTGCCACGCTAATTACTATATTGATTTATTGTGCAATATATGAAAGCCAGAGCCATGTTTTTGGGGTTCAATATTTATCGTCTTTGTAAAAGTGAGGTGATTTGAGGTTGTAATAAGATAAAATTTGAGTTAGAAGAGTGTTGAAAATGTAACTTCTGTGGCGAGTTATTGCTTGATTCGGCTATTTATTGTAGCTCATGACACTTAATGATGCTGTCTGTTTAAAATGATTTACTGGGATTATCTTGCATTATTGTTACTGTTCCAGTGGCTTAAAGTAGCTTCAATATTATCGTTTATAGCAGCATATCTATGGGGCCATATATTGTGCTTTAAAAAGGTGTTATTGTGACAGGCCTAATCATAAACTAGTTCACCAGGTCTATATCAGGTCTATATCAGGACTATTCCAGGTCTAATCAAGGGCTAAAGCAGGTCTAAAAGTGGACTACCTCATTTGCACTTTAGTTCTAAAGAAATTATACAAATACAGTGAACTCTAAATTAGGCAAACCCCCAATCTGAAGCCCCACCTGCTGGAGCTTGTGTGCAGCCAGTGGGAGATGCAAAGCAGCACAATTAGAAACACTGTTTTAAGATGATTTAAAGCTTACTGCTGTGTCAGGGTGTGTAAAAATATATACATGATACTACATTATAGTGCTAGCTTTACTAATTGTGGAAACTTATGCAGTACACTGGACATATTCACTGTTTTGAAGATTAAAATAGATGTATTTCAAATTACCCTAGTGGTTTAACATAGAAATGCTGTTGCTAAAATACATTGTGGTTCTTAAAAGTAATATTCAATATATCAATTATCATGTGTATCATGATGTATCGTGTCTTGAATCGTCCCTGTGATTCCCCGTCCTATTTCATTGGCAACCAAGAGGAAAACTGCCGTCTATTTTTGCCTCGCTGCAAAATTAGCTACAGTTTTAAGAGCGTTTGGTGTTCGTAGCCAATGTGTAAAAGTTAAAATCCTGTCAAATCTTTCTCTTGTGCATGATAAAAAAAAATAAATGAGTGAGCGAGTTCTATTTATTCTGACTGATGACTAAGAAGGCGCTCACAGGGTTTTAGAAGCCATCAAAATATACAATGCAAGGCTAATTTATCTCCAGCAGATGCAGAGTCAGCCTGTAATTACAGAAAGTACCTGACTCATATTATACAGTGTGTGGAACTGTAATCAATTATGAATTTACAAGCAACATGTATTTAGGCATTATTCTTATATTTCTTCTGCTGCCTTTTATGGCTCTAACTACCAAAAATGCTTAAATATAACACACTGACACTTACTATAATGTAAACTGTGCTATATGTATAAAGTTTTGGCCTATAGATTCCCATTGTAAATTTAGTATGACCAGCATTGTATTCATTCTTTTTTTTTTTTTTATTGAACATTTTTTGCAAAGCAGAGCAAGAATACAATATAAAAGTCAGTGCAATTTTTCAAGTAAGTAAATATAATAGTTGAATAGTACGTTAGAAAAAGAAAATAACAAGTAAAGAAGCAAGAAAACAAAAAAATAAAAATAAAATAAATAA
>JACN01012613.1:0-14199 GCA_000787155.1 Scartelaos histophorus | reverse complement strand
TGGAATCTGTCTAGATCTGAGTAGTTTTGGAAATGTTGCTAACTTGTTTAAAATGCATAATATCTATCCTTTAAATATTTGAAACATTTATTTGGCTGCATAACTCGCCAATTTTACATTATAGCTGATTTTTTTCAAATGAATAGATTTTTTTTTTATATTTAGATTCAAGAGAAATTATGCATGACACCTTAACCCCACTTAAGCTACTTTCTAAATTTCCTCCGTGCGCCTCCTTTCAGAATCTTAATAATGACTGCTAACCTTTAGGATTAACTCGGAGCTTTCATTAGCAGATCCTCCTCTCCATTCGTTTCAGCGTGGGTCAGATCATAAGGGATTACACCATAAATGCCGGGTCAATGCTAGGACAGCAGTATAAGGGGTGTGAATGACCTTTGACATTTGGTGACCCGGGCACACGCCGACTCACTCCGAACCCACTCATCTTTTCGGTGGCTCCCGTTGACACGTTAGAGCTCCGTGAGTAAATCGCTATAGCAACAGAGTCAGTCCATCTGCTAAAAGGCAACCTGTGACCTCCGACCTTTGGCCAGCGGGGTCAGAGCACGTGCCAGCTGCAGGGGCTCCACGCTCGCTGGGTGAATACATACAGGTGGATCGGAGAGCTTACAAAATGCATGATACTGCTACAGGACTGTGGCATCTATTCATGGACTGTTCCCACTGTGGGCTCCTCCAGCTCCTACTGACCCTGACTCCCAATGACAGTGGACTATTGTCGCCTCTTTCTCTGTAAATGCTGTGAGCCGTGTCATTTGGGTCTTAAAATGTTTGTATTTGCCTGCTCTACATGATACATTTTTTTTCTCTTGCTATTTTGTCGGTTGAAAAAGTTCTATCATAATACAGAGTCTGTGCTGCAATTTGCTCATATAACCATTAGCAACGGCAGCTTCATTTGAGTGGCACTGTAAGCTATGGGTGACGTCACATTCACTTTCTCCACTTCTTCATACAGTCTATGGGTCTATTATTAGATGCCAATGACCGTCAGAATATTTAGAAATACTTGTTACCGTCCCAATGATGTACCCCTACATACAAATCCAAATCAAAGCACTTTTTATTGAGATTTAGTAGTTCAGATCAATAACAAATGACAAAAAAGAAAATTGTGATTTTAATTCGCATAACTGAGCACATCTGAATGAGAGACAAAAACTATTTTTGGAATATAATGCTTATTTTGGTGGAAGTTCAGATTTTGGAGGAATAAATGTGATTATCTTTTTCTGGTAAATCGACTGATTAATATGAAGAGGATTCTTCATCTTTTCTTTTTTGCCTTTTTCTCCGAGCTTTATGCGATATATCCAAATGTCATAAACCACTGAGATTAACAAGAAAAATGGAAACAAAAATCTTCTTTTATCTGGTACCTTTGAACAAATAAATAAGGGATATAACATGGACTAAGAACCTGAAATTGATAAGAGGCATTTTCTCTAATATCAAAATAAGGATTAAAAACAGGGTTTATGGCTTATATAGTATATAAAAATATACATTTATCATCAATACAAAAATATGAACCATGCACTCATCTTTATACCTCCTGGCATCTGTACAATGGCATCCCACAATGCAGCTTATGAGCTGAGAGCTGCACAAAATAATATGATTTCATGAGCCTGTTAGTTGATGTTCTTTACAACATAACATCTTATGATAAAGCATATTTTCTATGCTTAGCAGGTGGTTACTTTTTCTTTAAAAAATAGAGACAAAATTTGCTATTTTCTACCTAGGATTTAGGAGGATTTCAGGGTGTGAGTGATAGTAATTGAATCGATTTGTTCTGATTGAGACATAGTTCCTGCTGTGTTTCTGACAGGCCTCCCCACTTTGATCCCAATGCGACATCTTTGTGTGGATGAGGGCTCTGCTGATGTGCATTGTTCCAGCCCTCCCAGCTAATTCTACCAGTGCTTCTAACAACACAGGAAATACAATGGTAGAAGCTGAGTATCTTCTTTTTTCTGCTAGGTTGGATTTTGCTGGACCCCCTGCTGTGCACTAAGCAGCAGTGATGGGGGTGGGAGGAGTGGGGGTAAGAGGCCTGTGCGTGGAACAGTGCCAGGTCCTTCCTTCGATAATCTCCTTTCTTCATTATCACGTGAGTTTGACAGAGTGTGCCGGTGTGTATTTGTAACATTGTGGGGATTCAAATCTCCGCTCAATCCATGCCTCAAAACCGGGACCTCGTCATAAATCATTTCTAATTTGATCAGCAATGTGATTTAATGTTAAAGGTGCACTGCGTAACATGTCTAGTGGGGAGGGCGCTTTGTCTAGAATGTCCCTAAGTATAGATTAAATCCATCTATCATGAGGGAGACAAGTGGGTTACAACACTACACTACACTACTACATTACAATTCAGATCTGTGGAGAGACCCCTACTCAAATAATAGAAACACTCATAATGCTAGATGGATAATGTCATACCGTGGAATAATAAGGTTAAGGTTAGGCTTTAGATTAGGGTAATACAAGCTCTAACTACGGTTAAGGTCAGAATCAATGTCCAGGAAATTAATGCAAGTCAATGTAATGTCCCCAAAAAGAATTAAAACCCCAACATATGTGCATGTGCATGTCGTGAGGCTGATTTCAGAGCTGGCATGACTTCAGACGGATCTACCCACCCCCTACTCCACAGTGGCGTGGGTAGTAGTGGTTGGATGCACCAGAATGCTTGATTATTATATGCAAGGGACCCCAGCCCTTCAAAGAAAGAGTTTCATTGAAATCGTTATTGGCTGTCAGTATTTTAAATGAACTGCACATAATGGGGGAGGAGACTATTATGAAAAAACAAAATGGAAAAGAGAAATTGAAATGAAAATTATGTCATCTGTTTGTTTGTATGTAAATTTACTCTGTTGATGTAACATTTTTGAGTTGTAGGGGCAGTTTATTTGAAAATATCTGAAGATCTATTTGTTGGTCTATTTACAATTTGTTTAGAGTTGGTTATTCTATGTAAAAGGTTGACAGGTTCAATCAATTGGACCTATTTCCTAAGTGTATTGTGTCACTGAAGAAAACAGTCCATCTATGGCCTGGAAATGTGTTGGTCTGACTGTAAGTTTCAAAGGGGTCGGAGACTTTTGGGATAGAATGGCAGTCATAACTCTACGAGCAGCTGGATACAGAAGTTTCCCATTGCCATGAGGGAATGTGGAGAGCAAGAATCAACCACCTGCTTGTATCCATGGCGATGCTATTGGAAGGTTCCGCATTATGGCATTGATGTATTTCCAAGTGATACCACTGAAAAGTTACACATCAGATTTTTGGAGAAGTGACGCTGCTTTTGAAGTTCTTGGTTCTGAGGTGGAGGCTGCCCTTTTGTTTATTAATGTATCCTACCTCAAGCAAGCACAAATGACTCTTCCTCAGTTCATTTCCCCATGTATTTCTGTTTGAGTATTAAATAGAAGAAACCTTTTTGCTGTTTTTACCTGTCTTCTGTCAAAGTGCTGGTTGGGGTTGTCTAGGTCAGTCATAAAGGAGCATAGATCCAAGACTTGATCCCTCTATATAAAACATAAATGCTCCTCCTGGTGATCACATATGGTGTCTAGTCTCTATCATCACACCGATATAGTGCTACTATGAAACCAGTGCTGTGCCAAAGCAGAGCCCAAGCCTCCATATGGGATTTTCTATGCATATCACAGAGATTTGGCTCAGAGTAAAATGCCTTTATGTGCAGTTCTTAAAAGATTTCCATGACATATTTGCTGCGGCTGACAGTATTCAAATTAAATGCAACATTAAACCTGTGAATTGCCACACTTCTAACCTTTGAAGAATTAGCCCCTAGGTGAAGAGTGTGTGAATAATAAAGTCATAATCCATCATCTTGGATCAATAAAATATTCAGCCTCGGCAATACTTTGATTTATACATTTGGTGTCTGTGACACCAGGTAAAAATACTTTCTGTAATCCAAAGCTTTTGCCCCATAATGTATAGATAATTCTTATTTAGTGTCACCAAGGTCATGTTTTTTTTCTCTAAAAATAAGATATACTTGCAAAACCCATACAAATAAAACCAACTTGCAACTGCACTTGTTGCTTAAAGGGGACATGTATGAAATCAACTTTAATGAGCTTTAAATGTGTTATATTGTTCTGCATTTGAGGCTTAGATGTTCAAAAAATGTCTGTTTTCACCTACTCACCATATCCATCAAGTACTTGATATTTATTTGTAATTATAATTTAATAATCCTGACTTCAGGCAAACATGTAGAATGAAAACATGTCAGGTAACCATGTTCAGCAATAAAAACATGTAAATAAAAATGTATGATGTTACTATGAAAAGGCGGGGCAGCAGCACATCAGTTTTAAACATGAAGTCAGTAGGGCCGTTTCTATTAATATGCAGTTTACAACAAAAAACATTTTGAATAATGATTTAAATATATTTTAAACAACTTGATAAGTAGTAAACATGTGTCCTTTAAGGCTGACTAAACTTTTCTCATATACATCCTCAAGCATGCACATGTGACTGCACTTGGCTCCAGTTCAACATTCCAGTCATGGAAATATAGAGCGATATACAAGCGGAGGATGGAGCTGGCACACTCCTGTTACACTGCAGCACAGCGGTCACACTGAACCCATTGGCCTTGGCTTATTAGATGATAAAAGGTGAAGTGCTGCTGCATTGTTTAGCTTGAGGGATGCACATTGTATACCTCCATAGCAATGCATTTCATCACTGCAGCATATACATATGGTTGGCCTATATTCAGGCCTGTGTCCTCTCACATATCATACTCCTTTGGGAGTTTGATTGTGCTGTGATCATAATGGTGAAGCATACAAACCCCTTCCACCCTTATTATTATAGACACCTCAGGGGCCCCTTGTGGCCCCAAGACCTTTCTGTGGCTCCCGTCCTGGGGGAGCACACAAACTCCCTGTGTATGATGTATTCATGTACACATGCTGTGATATTTGTGCTTCTGTTTATATCAGATGCAGGTCTATGCAAACACAACATCTGCCTTTAGTTTGAACAAGCCTGAACTCTGAAAGGAAACCTCTCCACATTTCAAGGAGACCCAGGGTGAATGACCCATAATTATACTACAAAACCCAAGGGGCACAGGGGGCCTGGCCATTAATGCCAGTGCACTGATGGACTCTGGGTAATTGCTGTTGTGTGGAGCAGAGTTACACACAAGCACCTTCAGCCAATGCTGAGGAGGCATTTTACAGGAGTCAAGAGTCAAGGCTGAGTCTATTTCAATCATTTGATATACATATAACCATCATTGTGCATAAGGAACCCATCATCATTGCACCCATAGGTGAGTTTAAAAACATCACAACCACTGTGCTTATTCCACAATGATTAGCTTTATATTCAAATTAAACTACATTTTATATAAGAAATTCTTAAAGATTTTCAAACATGCACATCATACAACTTAACACATATTCTTGTAGCCTCAGGTGAAGTACAGGGTGGATAGATGTTAAAACCTAGAGCCCCAGTTGGTCTGTGGGACCCTTGAACATGGGACTTCTAGTTTGAACATACTATCTGGTCCAGTAGACAACAATGTATAAACAATAAAATAATACATTTGTAATTTTTGTCATGTATATGCACGCCATTTCACACATTTGTGTGATTAAATTATGCAGAACTCATGCAAATGAAAATATAATCTATAGTCTCATTCAGCCATGTGCTCTGGGTACACTAGTCACTCCAGGTCCCATGTGACATATGCAGAAAGTCTATCATGCACTCTTTGTCCCTTTATATTTTCTCTGTATGAGACTTCAGGGTTCCTGTTTGCTGCTGTAGAAGAACACGTCAATAATGGATGAAGGCTACCTTGCAATGGCACATTAAAACACTGCAGCTTCTCGTCCTGTTTTAACTTAGACCCACAATGCATTTGCCTATATGTGCTGCTATAACAATGTGTAAGGACAAAGAAACACAGACACTTGTTCATACAGCAAGTGGCTTTGTTAATGTAATAATACTTCCTTTTTTATTGCAGCTATACAGCAGCTGACTGGGAGTATTGTTGGGTCTTATGCTGTAGGGTTAAATGTAGAGCTCAGATTTACACAAAAGGAAAAAAGTCTATGTATTTAATAAACAATAAATTTATAGGATTATTATGGTAGCGGAATATAAAATAGATTTAAACATATCTGTATTATTCATTCACTACACAATCGTACTCTAGCTTGTTTTCATGTGACACTGTAGTTTATTGTCTTCATTTTACATTTCCACATGTACTTTGTTCCTAATACCCATATAGGGACACTCTTGCTTCTCTTGTGGGTGTAATTAGGGGGTGAGCTCGCTTTTGAGGGAAGCGCACCAACCCCCATATAAAATAACACACGTGCGTTACAAGGTTGTCTTTTCATGGTGGAATAATGGAAACAAACCCCAAAGGGAAGGATGTTAGAAAAAGGCGGGATTTGTGAAGTGTGTGCGTGCATATAAGTGTGAATGGTGTGATGGAGGAGGGGAGGGGTCAGGAGTCAGACCAGATGGCAGGGCAGAGATATATCCCTCCCCCCATGCTTTGTACCCCCCCCATGCGGCGACTGGAGCAGGGGCAATTAACCACGGTGCCCTCACTCCCCCCAGACCATGGCCATATTCATTCTCTATAATCATTATATACACGTGCTGAACAATTTACATTTTTGAATCATATAGTCCTTCTGGTATTTGAATTATGTATTTTTCAATTTTTTTTTTATTTTTTCCTGCCCAGTATATTACTGTAATAGAAATTAAATTAAACAACACATAATTTAATTAACATAATGTATTTTCCATATTTAAATTGAAAATAAACATTATTAATGAAAGAGATATATATGTATCAATATGCAAAATGTTTTCATACAACAAGTAGCATTTAAAATAATAATAATTTAAAATGTATTTTAACCCGTTTTTATAGGAAATTTGAGAGAGGGGGGGACAATTAACAGTGGGCCCCTCTCCCCCCTGCACCCATCTCAGCCTCCATGCACCCCTCAGCCTTTGTGCATGTGTGTGCTTGTCACGGGGGCAACGACATCAATAAGACACCCTTCCCTTCCTCCCACTTTTACAACTCCATTAGTGCCCATACACCTGCCAGTCAAACTGGGTGTACTTTGCTGTAAAATTGGAAGGGAATGCACACGGATACAGAAGGGAGCATTGCTTGATGGAATTGAATGATTTAGACTGAATCAGTAGACACACTAGATGGCAGTATCATCCACCGTACCAGTGAAAATAGTAAATATACTCTTAAGGATTGTTGCCATAGTGATGAACAAAATAAAAGTATTTTTTTAATCTTATGAATGGTATATAAGGATGAGAACTTCGCACATCAATTCCTCAAAACGGGTGCGTTGGAGGAGAGAGAGCAACTCAAGAACATATAAAAAAATCCCGCACACCGTCTTACTTGCAAATTGTGAAGATTTATTAGGACATGCAACGTTTCGGCACTAGGCCTTCAAATAGAGCATCTTATGAATGGGAAAATGCTATTACCTGGCCAGCATAAAGTATTACTTATTGCTTATAAGTAAAGGCCGCCACACACTTCAGGAGAATTTGCCCAATTTAGGCTGCAATTTGCTTCTCCCGAGTTTGGGAAGCCGTGACCCAACTTTGTGTATTTGTGTGCGATTTTCAAGTCACTGTGCTCCTCATGTGTGTGATATCAGTGTGAGCTGCTCTGTCATATCAGAAAATGTCAGCAACGCTATGGTAACAGCCAATAAAACAGAGTGTCGGGGCAGAGGAGTTACGGATACAAAGACATAAGATGCAAACTCAGTGAGTATAAACTGCAGCATCTCATCTACATTATGCATTGAATTTGTCCTCCACAAATAATGACACCCAGTCCACAAAACAGAGCTTTTTGAAGCGTTCTTTAAAAATAAAAAGGTGAGAGTAGTTCCTCAGGTGTGTCTGCTTACATCCATGCAGTCCCTGGATCAGGGTAAAGCTGCAGACTGGCGATCGAGACTGTTCCTCCTGTGTACTTTACTGCCAACCTTCTGTGCATTAAAAATCATCTATATGAAGTATTGCACCACATTTCACAAATAATAATAACACAGTTTTGACATTTAAACTAGAAGTGCAGTGCTCTGATCTTTTGAACACTTAAAAAGGGATAGTTTAAGTTTTTGACATGAATCTGTATGGCATCCCCATCAGCAGTGTTGTGCATAAACACTGACTTACCCCCGACAGTGTCCAATGAGCTCCTGCCTGGTTTTAGTGCTGATGAAAGTATTCGAGCAAGTTGGCTGAGGTCTCAAAAATAAAGCATTTTTCTTCTCAAAACAGTGATACATTTGCATCGCAAAACAGTTCTCGGTGAAAAAGTCAGACCCTATAATCGCTTGCCGCTATTTTCTCTCCATTCATATCACTGCACGCTGCAACCAGCTGAAAGCAGCAAACAAATCAAACACCTTTTTCAGTTGTTGGGCAATGTCATTTTACTCTAGACAGGAAACAGCTAACGCAAGGGGCTCTCACAACTGTGTAGCCTGTGGTCTGCAGATTTATCCCGCAGCAGTCTTTGCAATCAGAGATTAAAATAAAAAGATTCTCCTCTTGTCTGTGATTACAAGACTTTTCAAGAGATGTCTTCCACATTTGAGAGAAATGCAATAAAAATTAGCCCCTGTGGTTGAACCATCTCAAGTTTGAGAGGAGGTTTTTTTAAGCTCTACAGACTAGTTCCAGACTTTTCTGGATTCAAACAGACTATAGAAAGAACTGGCTGGTGAAATCCATTAATGCTTCATGTAACTTTTTGGGTGAAGGTCTTTCACCTAAATGGCTTCCACAATTTTGGTGAAGTTTATAATTCTATTTCCTGCTTGGACATAGATAACAGAAGTAGCATATAGAAAAGACAAACAAACATGAAGACTTGTCATATTCCCGTCCCTGTTATGTACTTGCTACTGTTCCCTGCAGCCTCTCGTCCATGTAACCACACTTACGACAGTGGCTCACTGTGCAAAGCTCTTTTCAAACATAAACAGACCATTACAAATGCTGAGCTGTCCAATAGACTCGGCGGGCCTTCGCAAACATGTATAGACTATCCATTTAAGGCCTGGAGCGCACTGCCACGGAGTCCTGAAGGAGCCAGAACCAGACAAGTGGAGCTGTGTAGAAGTACTTACAGAAACAGGGAGTACTGTAGCTGTGGCGTAACTCTGACAGGCAGACATTGCCTTATGACTAGAATAATAAAACATTCTATCATGGCACAAATTAATATGAGGATAAGTAAGGGCATGCTGATGTATTCATGTAAACAGTGAATTCCCCATAGCTGTGAGCGCACAGACAGGCAGGCTTGAGGTTGCTTATAGTCGATAAAAACAGCTAGGAGTTCAGAAAAGGATAAGTGTATAGTTTAACCTCATATTCCTCGTAAGTGCCTCATGAAAAGAAGATGTGAGCCCGAACGCAGATAATAAAGTTATATTAATGCTATTTGCATCGCAGCTGCAGGTCAAAAACAGTCTTAATCTAATGTAGTGTGAGTGGGAGGCAGTATTTTTCATAATTTCAATGCTTATTGGTCAATATATGTTTTTACGATGATTAAGTTTAGAGAATAATTTAACAAATATTGTAAGGATGTATTCCTCTCTCATTTTGGGAAAGGAAAAAATATTTTGCAGCACCCAGTGAAAGAATAAACAGACTGTGACTACAACTTCTTCAGACTTTATTCCTTTTTATTATCCTTTTTTTATCCTTTACTGTTATCTGTCTACATCTCCAAAGCTTAAAACCCTCTTTTCCACCTTGTGATGTCATTTAGTGGTAGTTTTCAAGTTAATATCTGCCTTTTAACATCAGTTCAGTCGAGATTGGGATTTCCATCGCTGAAAGAAAGCAAAACTCATGAGCAAAATGTAACAAAATGCGACCAAGCACGAAGGCACCTCCAGAAGCGTGCGCCCGGCTCGTCTGACCATCATGAATGCTTTCTTGATTGTGGCCGTGTGCACAGAGGAGCACAGAGGGGCACTGTTAGCTGTGGCGACACAGGGAGCAGGAGACAGAGCCGTGGACAGACACACGTTTAAGTGGCGAGGGGCAGTGAACACAAGCCAACACACAGAGAGCTTCTGTGAGGGCCAGAACAGCTCAGCTCAGCCCTGTTCACTGGCAGGGACAGTTTATACTTTCTCTTAAAGTGCATATGACAGGTCAGACTACTCATTTCACAAAAACATACTCATTATATTTAAGGGTTTACTAAAAATCTTTATTGGTTTTTTAAACTTCTTGCTTTATAATTCAATGTCCTGGTTGGACTTGGGCAGCACATTTGACACATAGAGGCATTTTTTATAACGCTCATCATTTGTGGTGATTATCTATTGTTTGTTTGTGTGTTTTTTAATATCTCATGGTGCACTTTAACCTTTTTCGCTAACCTAATGTGGTCAAGTCAGCTTGTCCAAAATGATAGATATGATTAGATTAATCAGAATTGTGTCAACACCTCTATGTTGTTAAGTTCCATACTGTCAGAAAGAAAATATTTTGAACATGTCAAATGGAAGTGTTCACACTTAAAGATAAATTTGTAGCTCTTGTTTCTGAGATATCACTTTTTAATTTTATTTAATTATGTACTTTCTTTCTCTTGTTTGTTAAGTTGCATTATATCTTGAAGACACATGTTAAAAATAAACAAACGATTTTTTTTTTTAATAAGTAAATTCTGCTCATCTCTTTCTCCACAAACATGTGAAAATCAGATCAGTATTTACCACAGGTAGTATTTCACCAAAACCAAATAATAGAAAAAACACAGAAAACCTGGCATATGCACTTTAAGCATGTGCAGAGACAGCACAAGGGCAGCTCTGGGGATCCCCTGTATCTAATAGAAACTACACCCTCCACGCGCACGCTCACAGGCGACGTGCACGCTCACAGTGGCAGTCCTGTCAGTGCTGCAGACTGTCTGTCTCCTGGTCGATCCGACGGTGACTGTAACTAGGTGTAATGGGCAGCGTGTGGTCATGGTGACTCTATGGGCCCATTCAGGAGGCAGGCGCTGCTCCACACACAGAGGCACACATGCACGTAGCACTGTTTACTGTGGTGCTTTTGGAACCAGAGGCTAATTGAAACATATATTTCTTTTTCCATCCCAAAGAGCAAAGGGCATCCGCATGTTTCCAGCCATATCGCCAACATTAAATGTGCAATGGAAACATGGATAAGAGGAGCATGCTCTACGAAGACGTGCACAATATTTACACGGTGCATTTTAGTGTGCCACAGGCACAGAGTACAACTTCTGGAATGACATACAACAATTAACACATTCTGAATTTGTGGGGCTAATTATGTAGATTTGTGGCTGTGGCTGAGTGACAAGCACGGCGCACAGCAAGAAGGTTCCAGGTTCAACTCCCAGGCCACCTGGGCATTTCTGTGCATGTTCTTTTGACTGGGTGGATTTCCTCAGGGCACTACAGTTTCCCATGAACCCAAAACATCTCCAGATTTGGAGATGGGTCTCCTGGGCTTGACACCCACTGTTATTGACAGGTTTCCCCAGTGGCATTGAAAAATGAGTCAAATGCAGAGGATAAATTTCCCTAAAGGGAATGCTGTGTTCCCAACGAGGGACATGGGACTCCCGGGGGTACGTGATCACTTACCAGGAATAGTATTTGAATAAAAACGTCTTCTTGGTAGTTTATTTGACATCTTTAACAATGTCTGGGAGGATTTTGGACACCAATATAATTAAAACAAACAAAAAAATCTTCTCCAAATTTGTATATTTCCAAATGCAATCCTTACATTTCTAATGTAAGGATTGCAAACGCTGTTTTCCAAGGGAAAATTTACTGTGTTTCTTGGGGAGCTCTGCATTGGCTCCACTTTGGCCCAGAGCCACAGACATTACCATACAACTCCCAGTGCGCTGCTCCTCTCACTCAGTTACTATACGGCACATACGCCATATAAAGGAGCAGGTTTAATGCAAAGCCTGAATAGACATGATGTTTTCTTTAGCTCAGAGAGTAAACATTTACATGGTACTCAGTTATTCCCAGAGCAGTACATGGGAAAAAAACGCTCTGAAGCCCACTGTATGGAGCTGGCGCAGACCTCATTTACATTACATAACTTACACCTGAAATACTACATGAATATTAAGCATGTGCTATCAAGAGAGACACTTCTTCATATGAGGCTTCTCTTTTTTCCATAAACACTACGGTATGTTGTGCTTATGTTTAAATATATTAACGGGTGCATTTGTGGAAAGAAGTTTGATATAGAGTAGTTCAGTTGAATTTTAAAAAGTTAACCAAATAGTGTTAGCGCCTCAGTTTGTGCCACGGCTCACGTCCTCCCCGACATCCCGTCTCTCATTGTCCTCTCATTGTCCCCTTCACTCTCCACAACCTCAGCTCATCTCCTAAACATCATTTAATCGGCCACACCCTTCATCTCAATGTCTTCTGCCAGGATCTGAGCACCACTAAAACTATTAACTCTTTCTCTTTGTGTCTGCTTGAGTCTCTTCAGGTTGAAATGTACCTTGTCGAATCACAGCCAATACTATATATCAAAAAGTGATTTCAGAGTGTGAGCTGCATGAACACATTGCATTAAATGATCATAGCATATAATGACAATGGCCCTGTCATTAGCTCACAGTGGGTCATTGAGTGGTTTGATTAGTGCTACAGTTGTATGTAAATGGGTCTTGGGGCATTGTGTTTTGATGAACAATGTGCATAATGGTCTAATAAAGCTGCTGGAGTTTGAAGTGTGGTGGTATAGGAGATATTAAGGGGGATATTCTGTTTTCTCAGTTATGTTATAAAGTTCCTCATTAAAAACATACATGGATTGTGTTTTATTTCATTCACACAAATTTAACACAACCCCTGCATATATGTAGTAACACAAGGGCTCCACTGTGTACTCCATATACCTTCACTACACCTTCAACAAAATGGACTGCATCAAGACATCACAAGGCGGAACAGAGCATTTTGATCTTTGGAGATGGAGGCAGACTAATAATGAAGGGTTACTTTTTAATGAGGTAACATTATAAAACATGGCTTAAAATTCACAAGACAATTTTGCATATTATAGGATATTTAATGAAACTGAAGCATGTAGCGATTTTTAATGCCCTTCCCCCAGATAACAGTGATTTCATTTTAGTTTAGTGATTTAGACGTATTTTGCAGACTAAATGAAGTAAATGTTAATACTTAAAGTAATTTTAACCATAGTACCATATTTTTCGGACTATAAGGCGCATCTAAAATTATTATATTTTCTCCAAAATCAACAGTGGCCTTATAATCCAGTGGCCTTATGTGTGACCTTTGTTTGTGTTTAACCTCCAACCGATTTCATGTTGTTATATTACAGCTAATAACGTATTAGTGGGCGAGTCAGGAGGAGTAATATGTTGGCGACATATAGGGCGACTGTGCAACATACCGGTAGTTCTGCCGTGTGCTGTTCAAGGACCCAAAATGCACCTGTTAAGAGACATGCACCATGCAGATTTCAGGTTTTGTATTTTAGTGTTAAAACTGAACAATGTTGAGAGGGATCCGGGCATGTTTGATGCCCAAATCACCAACTGTTAAACTTGTATTTTTGCGTTAGCTACAACTGAGAGTTATTGTAAATGACCTGAATAAAGGCGTTTTGTTTCTCTTATTGTGCCTTATAATCCGATGCTCCTTATGTGTGGACAATGACACAACTGACATATTATTTGATACTGCGCCTTATAATCCGGTGCATTTTATAGCCCGAAAAATATGGTATAAGAGATGTATTCTTGACATGTTTCAGCTATAACTTACACTATAACTTACACTTGAGCATCACCTTATGTCCTATTGACAGCTGGACCCCTGCGCTAGCGTCAAATCAATCAAAATGACAAAAACCACAATATCTGCAGGTTAAGTGTGAAAAATGCACTGAGATACCACTGATTGAATAAACCAAGACTTATAAGTCCTACACAAAATGGACTCATGCAAGCTTTTAGTCATGTTATATTGTTACTTTTTTAAAACATTCGCAGAGTTGTGTTTTATT
>JACN01122725.1:0-16936 GCA_000787155.1 Scartelaos histophorus | reverse complement strand
AAATAAAATGTATGAATTGCCTTACTGATCTTTTTTCATCACTTAATAAAAACTATACCTTAATCAGCCTTCAGAAAGCATGAGCAGATACTTAATGATAAATAAATAATGTAGTTAATGAATGGCTCAAGCTTAGTAAGTATGTAATTAAAGGTCAAGGGTCAGTAATAGGCTTGAGGTTCGGTGTGTGGTCAGTATAGTTATTACCACTTTTTTTTAACTGTAATACGCATTTTGAATAGAACAAGAAAAGACACTTTGCTCACTATATTTTTAACATTGCAACATAAGCAGAGCGCCTTCGCAAAGGTTCCTCAATTAGTACATTCTGGACGAGCATCTTCGGAGCCAAAACAACAGCTCTTCATGAAGTGATACATCAGATTTACGACCAACCCAAAACCTTTAATAGCCACAAAGCAAACTGCTCCTGGATTTATACTTCAAGCACCAGGGTCATTAGGTGGGTTACAGCGCTGCAGCCAAAAGAACTAGATCTGAACCCGAATGGAAAAAGCACGCTCCTGTCTGCACATTCTCATTCTTGTGACTAGACCACAGTGCCATCATGGAGCCCCAGTGTTGTTCTCTCCCTCTCTAATTACCCACGTTCATGGTTTGGCCTTGTTTAGGGCTGCTGCAATAAATAAACACATGGTTGCTTTTTGGTAAAGGACTCTGTTTGTGGCTTCATTTTGTTCCCAGGTACGGTAGGGCGCTATGGGGGGGAGCCCTAATCCGAAACAGCTGGATCTGACTCCAAACAGGTAAATATTTAGCACTCAACCTGTTAAACTGGCTCGTATCTTAAGTATCGGAATGTAAAAAAATAACCCACACTTGGAAATAAAGAAGTTTGCGCAATTTTATTCATGCAGGGAATTGTATCTGGCATTCACAAAGCTTTTTTCCCCCCAAGAGGCTTAAAAAATGTAGTTTATGGACTGGGCTTTATGGATAAAGTTTGTATTATTGCTTTTAAACAACTATTTGTTAGAGATTGTGCAATGGTGAAATGGGTCAGTGCAGGGCAAGTCTTGAAAACATTTAATTTTGATGCTGTATAAATAACAGTAAAAAAGCTGTATGGTTGTGGAAAGCAATATCGAAATCAACCCATTTTTTTCCATTTGATAACATTAAACTTTTCCATGAAATAACCAAAAAGCAAAGCATTTATATTATTGTCTAGACCTAAAATCTGCATTTTAACAATAGTAATATTACTTGCCCCCATCTGTATTAAATATAATTGGTTTATAGAATGCTGTGATGTCATTTGAAACATTGAAAAGTGTAACAGAAAAGACCAAATCGTGACCAAACTGACAATACCACACTGTAAATGACTTGTTGTTGTATTAATTATGTAAATGTACTTTGAAAAACACTTTATGCCTCGACATGCCAAGCCACTCTACCCCCAAAAAGTCATTTTTTATGGCTTCTGTTTCAAAGCGTCTACAGTATTTCCCACATTTGCGTAGCCCGAGTTAATTGTAGCCGGCCATGTTTGTCCCAGTCCCTTTTTTTCCATTTGATAACATTAAACTTTTCCATGAAATAACCAAAAAGCAAAGCATTTATATTATTGTCTAGACCTAAAATCTGCATTTTAACAATAGTAATATTACTTGCCCCCATCTGTATTAAATATAATTGGTTTATAGAATGCTGTGATGTCATTTGAAACATTGAAAAGTGTAACAGAAAAGACCAAATCGTGACCAAACTGACAATACCACACTGTAAATGACTTGTTGTTGTATTAATTATGTAAATGTACTTTGAAAAACACTTTATGTACACAGTGCCTTGACATGCCAAGCCACTCTACCCCCAAAAAGTCATTTTTTACGGCTTCCATTTCAAAGCGTCTATAGTATTTCCCACATTTGCGTAGCCCGAGTTAACTGTAGCCGGCCATGTTTGTGCAAATCTGCATTTTAACAATATTAATTTTACCTGCCTCCATCTGTGTTAAATATAATTGGTTTATAGAATGCTGTGATGTCATTTGAAACGCAGCAATAGGAGTAACTAGACTAAAGTGTAACAGAAAAGACCAAATCGTGACCAAACTGACAATACCACACTGTAAATGACTTGTTGTTGTATTAATTATGTAAATGTACTTTGAAAAACACTTTATGCCTCGACATGCCAAGCCACTCTACCCCCAAAAAGTCATTTTTTATGGCTTCTGTTTCAAAGCGTCTACAGTATTTCCCACATTTGCGTAGCCCGAGTTAATTGTAGCCGGCCATGTTTGTCCCAGTCCCGGTGTCCGTGTGCATGTGTCTGGTTGTGGGTGTCTCAGTCTCACACACACAGATGAAGTGCCTCTCCATTTCCTGCCTATGCACCACTGAATAATTGGGTTATGGATTTGTATGGCAAACTCAGCTCTTCCGCCGCACAGGGAGAGCAAATGTGGCTCACATTGGACAAGGGCAAGGACGCACACACAAAACTGGAACACAAAAATGAAAAATATATTGTAAAAGTCTGACAGGCGGATGTGAGCTGGATATCTGCTTACAATAAGACTTTTCTATAACAAAATGAATGTAAAGCCACACTGTGTAACATAAAAGACCTTATTTTTATATGTGTGTTTTTATTGCTTAAAAACAACTTGCTTTCGTCTCCGCAGACCTAACTAAAACTTGAAATTGTGCGTTTTATTGCCTAAAATGTTACACAGCGGAGTTTTAAAATAGATCTAATGAATCAGCTCAGACATTTTGCAACTTTTGACGCAAATATGTCAACAAATATGTTTATAACTATAGAAAATTATGCACGGTTTAATGTTTCAAGTATCGTACATTTTTAGGTGAAGCTTTCATGTTGATCTGATGTAACTAAAGCGCAGACTTAAGCTTATTTTGATATCCATACAGCATTAGCTCAAAACCACAGGCCGGTTTTAATGTAAGCCAGGTTTTTTTTTTTTTGGTAATCATAAACAAAGATTGTTGCAGTTGTTTTAAGAGGAGATAAAGGCAAACAGACTTCCTCCTATGGCCTAATGAGTTCAGTGCTGTAAAAGAAAGAGCTTGTGGTTTATATGAAAAATAATAACGGTGCCAGTTTAGCATAGCACGAGGTAATGGGCAACAGAAGTGGTGGCAGTGCGCGGTGGGATTTTCACTTTTTGAGCTTGGAATATTTTAAAAACCTGTAATACTTATTTGAAAAGAAAAATAAATCTTACTTTTTAAGATTCATGATATAAGGTGAGGTTAAAGAATGAAATTAAAATAAAGGTATTGTTCAGAAGGTTGACATTTTTGGCACATAAGGAAACAGTTTTAAAATCTGATCTTCTTAAATAATTCTTTTTTTTCCTGCTTAAGTAGCCTAACATTTTCTTTCTTCTTTTTCTTCTTTTTCTTCTTCTTCTTCTTCTTCTTTTTCTTCTTTTTCTTCTTTTTCTTCTTCTTCTTCTTCTTCTTCTTCTTCTATTTCTTCTTCTTCTTCTTCTTCTTCTTCTTCTTCTTCTTCTTCTATTTATTCTTTTTCTTCTTCTTCTTCTTCTTCTTCTTCATCTTTTTCTTTTTCTTCTTCTTTTTCTTCTTCTTCTTCTTCATCTTTTTCTTCTTATTTTCTTCTTCTTTTCTTCTTTTTCTTCTTCTTCTTCTTCTTCTTCTTCTTCTTCTTCTTCTTCTTCTTTTTTTTTTAAGACATCCACCTGACCTAATTTGATTTGATTTTACTCTTTTGGCAGGAAGTAACTGTATAAGTGTAGTTCTATCCATATACATATTCTGAATACTCATTTTGACTGTATTGCAGTACAGTTATCTGATCATGCACTTTATATTTCAAACTGCACATCTCATGGACAACTCTGCTCTTGTGCTGAATGCATGTGTGATTTTCCTATCTTCAGTTAGTTTTTAAAGTCTTCAGTCAGTTTTTAAAGTTATACTATCATTTCAATGCAACTAAACATATTCAGAATGCAGTACTCTGGTTGTACTATGTATCAGAATAACTAACTGTAGCATTTTCAAAGGATTCTTCTCATCGTATAATTATTTGCTTATGTATTATGGACGTCTTTCACATTTTTTCTGCTATAAATTTCTCTTGCGTTTGCTTCCTATCCCTGTCTGGAAGTCTGGCTGGAAGTCTGGGGAGCTGCGTCTCAGCCTGCCCCAGCCTGGAGTGTTCTGCGGGGGGATAGAGTTACACGGCAGCCGCCCGTCGCTTCTCCCCGGTCCCCGCTCTTGTGTGAGTGTTTCGGAGGAATGTGAGACACCGCCGTCAGTCTACGTCGCTGTTTATTTATCTGTTTGTTTCTGCGAGTGTTACCCTGCGATGGAGAGAAACGCCTTAACCTTGGCTCCCTCCAAAGCCGCTACTAAACAACATCTGTACGGGCCTGTCAGGACCTACGATGACTGAGAATTGTGGCTCTGAATCAATATGACCCTCCACCTCACAGCAGATTGTTCCACTGGCCTGGCTTCAACAACAAGTATAGTCACTGAGAAGAGGGAAGTTTGTATGGAGCGCACAGGCTGGGTGGGAGGTGCATTTTTCCAATTTATCACAATCAAAAGCACATTTTTAGCAATTAAGATGAACTAATGTGCAGGCTGCAAATAGTGACCGAACTCTTAAGATAATAAAAGTGTCTCATAGTGTCTTTTAAAACTTCAAAATATAGCAATGCAATTTCAAAGTGTGGTGCCAAATATCTCGCTCTCATTCCCTTCAAGAATTATAATGACTTTGAGGAACTGACAAGTGGCATTTTTATTATTTCTGTAAGGAAATGGAGCAGTAGTTCATGAAGTGGACACAAAAATATTGCTTTATAATGGTTAAATGTGAGGTAGGGTGTCCAGAGTACCTGCCGTACCTGCCGTGTTTGTGCCAAAAGGTGGATTATCTGCCCAATTAATTTACGCTTAAACTATTTTGCTTAGGTAGTCGAGCCATTTCCTCTTTATAATGTCCACTTTAATGGCCTATTATAAAGTGACTGCTTGAGACAATAGAAGTCTCTCTCTCTCAAACTCCAACCTCGGCCTTTTTCAAATTTACTGCGCGCCGTAAAGCCTCTTGTATCAATCTTTCTGGAGGTGTAATAAGTGAATTGGTGCTCCGTGCGCATAGAGCATGATGTATAACTGGAGCTGGCACCTCTAAAGCCCACAGTAAATCCACACGCCAGGGCCACTTAATGCACCACGACACCTCCTGGCATGGCCCCTCTCTGTCTCCTCTGACAAGAGCCGAAACCGGAGCTGGACCACTGCGCCCACAAGTCAATCAATCACAACCGGCTTCATTATGTCCCAGATAAATCTGTCCGGACCATTTAAAACTTCTCAACTGTACCCTGTGAGGAAAGTGTATTGTAAAATGCGCCGCTGTAAATTACACATGCAGGAGTTTCAAATGATAAGTATAGATTTGGATTCCGATCACTTTAATTCTATGTAACTGCTTTGGTCAGAGGTTAGAAAAGTGGGCTACTCATGATAATGAAATATTTAGATGCTCTGGGGTGATCTAGTTGTTAAATTGTTCTCAGGAATACCTCACATGGTTTTCTCCATGTCACCACCCACTCTTCACTCCATTAAGTGCTATGCTTAATTCACATTGGACTGAAGTACTGTACATGTGTTTTTCAGGGCAGATATTCCTCCAGTCTTTTGACTCATGTTGAATCTGAACCAGATCCCCACACACCCATAGCCTCGCCTCCCCCCGTCCCTCCCCCCTGAGAACAGCTGGCGTCTCAGCGTGGACCCTCTCTCTGCTGCAGTCCAGCCTTTCACTGCGGATCAACGACTTTGTTGTGGGAGGCCCCTGGCGCTCCTCACAGTGGAGCTGAATGCAAAAACAACATACGTCCTTCCACACCATGATAAATAGGCTTCAATAAGTGGAGACTGCACAAAAGTGCTGTTCTCCTGTTTGCCAAGTGCCAGGACGCTGTCATAATGTGACGCATTTACTCAACAGCCCCAAAAAACAAACTTACCTGTCTGTCGTCAGGGGTACTACAGCTGTGATACACAAAAGAACAATTTCAAATTAAAATATGGTTACTGATGACTTGAAACTTTTATTGTTGTATTTTAATTGTTTAAGTAGCCTATTTCTTTCTTCTTCTTCTTCTTCTTCTTCTTTTTTTCTTTTTTTTTTTTTTTAAGACATCCACCTGACCTAATTTGATTTGATTTTACTCTTTTGGCAGGAAGTAACTGTATATGTGTAGTTCTATCATATACATATTCTGAATACTAATTGTGACTGTATTGCAGTACAGTTTTCTGATCATGCACTTGAGGCTTCAAACTGCACACGTCATAGACAAATCTGCTCTTGTGGTGAATGTATGTGTGATTTTTCTATCTTCAGTCAGTTTTTAAAGTTATACTATAATTTCAATGCAACTTGGCGTAAACATATTCAGAATGCAGTACTCTGGTTGTACTATGTATCAGAATAACTAACTGTAGCATTTTCAAAGGATTCTTCTCATCGTATAATTATTTGCTTATGTATTATGTACGTTTTTCACACTTGTAAAACATGATATCTCTTATTATTGCTTTTAAATGAGCCGCCCAAGCCCTGCAGGACTTGATTCCCACCACAGAGATCCTGATCCATCGATAACGGGGCACTCGTGTCAGTGCGTCGCGTGGTCCTTGTTCACCTTTTTACTACTGAAGGAAATTCCCATTAACTCCCTGCTCCGGCGCGCTTCCCTTTGGCCTCTCCCGGTGACCTGTGTTGAACCCGCCTCGGCTCTGAACCGTCTCACTGCCTTTTTCTAATTCTCCGACTCTCTAGGACCCGGTGGAAACCCGCCTCCGAGCGCACGGGGAGACGGGGGAGAGAGCGAGAGGAGCGAGTGTGAGCGGAGGAGCACGGACACGCTCTCAGATCCGCGAGTGGCTTCATGGAGTTATGTACCACTGATCCGCCGCCATGGATTGCACTGCGCGATCACTTCTTTTCCCCATTTTGAGTCTTTTACTGCGCTGCGTCCCTGTTGCGTTCTCCATCACCTACCCCCCCAACGAAGGTAAGAACTCGTTTTTGTTTTACGCGCATGGGGTTTTGCGCGTCTTGTTTGAGAGACACTGGGACACCGGGGACTGACTTGACCCGCTACTGTCCCGAATAGAAGTGACACCCGCAGCGACGTGGAGCGTGAAGGTGACTCCGTGAAGACAAAACGTGGACGCGTAAACTTCAAACAGACAAAGGAGGACGCGCGGTCTGGGATGAGCGGGGGATAAATTGGGGTGAACACGCGTAATGACGGCGTGACAGTTGGACAGAAAGACGCAGGCAGTGGAGTTGTGTTCCGAGGAGAGCGATGGCAACTGCACTTTTGGGATCTCAATCATATTTAGCCAGTACAATTCAGCCTTCAGGAATATAGGTTACAGACGCCTGGGATGCAGACAGTCAGACACTCATGCACATTTAAAGACTGTAAACAGAGAGTGGCACAGGCGCAAATGCGTAAAAAGGAGAGATTTGGGTTAAGCGATGTTTTTTAGGAGGTTGCTTCCTTATTGTATCAGTTTATGGGGACGTCAGATCATCCGTATAAGTGGAGCTCTTAGTTTAGTACAAAAAGAACAGACGCATTTAACAAGTCCCATGTTTTTAGTTAGTGTCGCTCTACGGAAGGAATATTTCAGATTTAAGAGAGTTATATTTGGAAAGTAAATCTCGTTTTTAGCCTTTCAGTCGTGTTGTGTCATTTTATTTGTATTTATTTATTTGTTGAAGTGTGGCATCATTTATTACAGCGCGTAATTAAGACTTTGATGTGACTATTTGATGTAGTTGTAGCTGAGGAAACGCCATAAACACAACATGTGGCGTTAAGCTCTTAAAAAAAATATATTTAGTTGCGTCTCTGGTTGATTTTTATGTTCTCTGCTTTAACGCGTGAACAAAACGTGCATTTGGAACCTACGAAAGTTGGATAGTTGAGGAAAAAAAAAAGTTTCACAGCCTAAATAAAGCAGACTGCGGGGTGGGTTAAGCTAGAAATAAAACGAAATTCACATCACGAAAAAGTTTTGAAAGTTTAGGGAAGCTATAGGCCGAGGCCACGGGGAGAGGTCAGAGCTGACAGGCTGTGACCGGCATGACAAGCGCGTCATTTTGTCTTTTTTTACATTTATTTGACACTCTCGTAACTTAACATATAACCTGTCTTGTTAAATTATACTTTCCTGCTGGTTTTTTGACCTTTTTTACGATCTGTGATGTGTGTGACGGTTCACATCCTCAATCTCTCTCTGTGAAGCGGCGTCTTTCACTTGACCGTGACCCGTGGCTGTGCGTCCGATGATCCAGATTAAATGCAAATGCTCAGGGTTGTCGCAGTCAACGTGTTTGACTTTGTACTTTGTGGATGTTTATATGGGACAAATAATAAGCTACAGAATAGTCATCAGCGTGTGGATCATTGAAGCGGACAGCAGAAGTTGTTGTAAAAAGTGATGGGAGAAAGTGGCTACTGTGGGTCAGGGCAGAGACAGGGGCTCTACTTTTGTGCGCGGAGTAAAGTCAGAGGCACAAATAGAGGAAAAGTTGTAGACACACAAACACCAGGCATGGCTCAGACAGCACACAGGAAAAATCCATCGTTTTTGTTCCATGTTGCTTTCAAACAAACTTATTTTTCATGTACGAGCCGCTGCGTCCTGCTCCATCTTCTTTTACGCTCAGAGCGCACATATTTACTCAGGAGTTTGGACCATTCGGACACATGTATTATTACGCATATTTACGCACAAAACACGTGTAAAATGTTAAAAGCTACTGTGGAAACTGTGCCAACACGCTCAGTTTGTGACGCTGTAGGCACCTTCTGGAAAACAGGGCAAACGCGTTATTCTTTTTGGCATTTTTTATTTCGTCATTTCTCTTTGCCAGTTACATATTTCAGTTTAGATTCAGACACATTCAGGCTCTACCAGTCCGTTCAGTTCACTTTAGATTGAGGCTACATTATTCTTATTCTTGTATCTGATAGACTAACGTGTTCATTTTAGACAACTCTCTTGCAGCTCTTAAAAAAGAAAAAAAGAGAAAAAAAAATCGCTAATTGTTGGTGTTTAACGATAACAAGTTGTTCGGGCTCATTTACTACTCTGAACAAAGTAGTGGGAAACTTGAAGCATTTCCTTTCTTAACAAGAGCATTTATTTATTTCGCTTTTATGTTTTGTGTGACAATTCGAAAAAAAAAAATAGTTGTGGTGTGGCTTTCTTTGATGTTCAAAAAAGAGAACAGCAACACACACACACACACACACACACACAAAAAACTTCATTTAGTTTTATTTCTTGAAATATTTCCTGTTTAAAATGTAAAGTTTTAGTGTGTGCTCAGGCTCTGGTGTGAGCTCCGTGGGGCGTCGGGAGGCCTTGAGTATTTTTAGCCGCGGATGGTGAGGCTTGGCCCGCAGAGTCGAGCGCGCACGCCCCGCTGTTACGCACGACGTCAGAAAACTAAAGCAACTTTGAGAAGAAGCAAAACTCATGCTAAAAATAAACGGATACGTATGAATAAAATAAGTCTAGTCCTATTCACCCAGGTAAATGTATGTGCTTACTATACTATAGAGTGAGCGTGTGCTTATTGGAGGGACATTTATTTATTTTTTTTTCTCTTTTTTCTGGTCATGTGTGGCCCTCAAATCAATGTAAGGTGCACACTGAATGGACAAAGATATATTTTTGTTGTAATTTTGAGCATCAGCGTACAGTTTTTAGTTTTTTTTTAATATCCAGACAACATTTATAGTGTGGCTTTACAAAAATATTGCCTGTACCTTTAAGAGGAAGTGCATTTCTCTGCATCAAAGGTACATTGAGCTTTAGAGTTGATAAAAAAGTAAATGCAGGGGGGTTTGGAGACAGTACCTCATACGCCGAGAGCAGTTCAGACACCAGAATGTCATCTGTGTGATGGTGAATAAGCGGGATAATCGTATAAAGACAGGTGAAGGAAGTAGAATGAAGGAAAGATCGGAAAAGAAGGAAGAATGGAGGGAAATAGGAAGTGGAGCAGCGGAGGAGGCAGCGGCAGTAACATCAGACAGAGCCTCTGTGTGGACTTGAATAATTCATAATGGGAGGTGAACACTTCAACCCTTACACAGACACAAGTCGCCTGGCTCCGGGTGCACTGCGGCCTGCCAAACTCCCTCCTCTCCAGCCACGACGCCACATCACATATCAAGACAACATGTGCTTCCATTATCATGTGCTGTGCTCACTTCACCATGTGCTAAACTGGACTGGCATCTCTGACTCATAGCTTCACTGTACGCTTTTGCACTCTTAAAGCCAAGGTAGGACAGCTAGACTAGGTTTGGATCAACTTTTTTCATCCACATGGGGATTTATTTGGACATAGTAGCTCACAAACACCAATGGTAAAAATACATTAAAAATAAGTAGGAAAAATAACAAGATTTTGGTGTCAAATAAGGCATAATTATATAAATGTATGTGCAAGTAAAATAAAAAAAAGAAATATAGTATTACAAATAAGCTATATACTAGAGAGAGAGAAAGGAGCAGTGCAAATATAAAGTAGTGAGTAACATGACAGAAGAATCAAAGTGTGCATCAGTACCACAACTGGAGCATAAACCTCTCACAAGGCGAGGTCCTTCTACCCAATGGAAAAGATAGCACCCACATTTGGAGTTGGGAGAAGCTTTTGGCTGTTGCTCATGGCTTTTGAAAAATATTTGTAAATAAAAATAACTTCTTCTGACTATGTGGTTAAATAAAAAGTTGAACCAAATGTTTTGCAGTCGGGCCAGTGCAAATCTGTGCTAAATATTGATTCCAGTTTCTTGGTTGTTGATGTTTAGCTGACAGACCGTGGAGCTCAGGCGTCTATTAATACTGAGTCCTGGTTTAGAGGCCTCCCTGATGGGACTGACAGGGGCGGCAGGCTCGGCTCACACTCACTCGCTCCTGCAGTGTGTGGGGAGCAGGACAGCACTCTACTGGCTTTGGGGCAAGTTTGAAAAGTTCTCTTGAAACCAAAAAAAAAAAAGTTAGTTTAGGCTAAAATTCATTTAATAATGGCGATGTAAGTCTTTGATTTGGCCTCACAGTGGAGTTTTAATATTTCATAGTGATATATTTATACTTTAAGAGGTGTTATGACCTAAATGTCCAGTAGTAGCAGTATCAAACTAGCTTCAGTGTAAAGTTTTCTGGATATTTCTGATAGTTTGTAGCTCAAACATTAGGAGTTTGATCTCATTGTTATTGTATCCTTGAGCAAGGCTTCCAATATCTACATGAATGATTCTTTGATTTTACATTTTTAGTGTAGTATGAAGCAGTAGAGCCCCTTTAGCAGGATGGCCTCATAGTAAAAAAAAGAAAAGACTCATGTATGAAGTGAATAGTGGGAAGAGTATCTGATGTGTCACAGTTTTGTCACCCGTCACAGTGTTTGTATAAGTGCGGCTGCACACTCCTCCACACAGTCCAGAGCAGCTGGAGAGACACTTTTCCACACATGTATGATATGAGAGCGCCTCATTTTCTGCTCTCAAATTCCCGCTCGGCTCAATTTGAGCAGAGGCTCTGCTCGGTGAGAAATGTAAATTGGAGGCAGTGGTCCTGTGCCGAGCGGCTATTATCTGACATGAACAGATAGCTTCATTAGCCGCTAATAGGGACGTGTCTGCGGCCACTCCATCCCACGAGTGCGCCTGGCCTGGCTGCACATCAGGTGAAGAGTTTAGACATTTTGACGTCATAATAAGGCTTCCATTGTGTGAATGCAGCCACTCCATCAACCTGGCACATATTATCAGGCCTGCTGTGAGAAAATGATCATTTCCATCTCAATCTTGATTCAAATGTGCAGCAAGAAGTGCTTTATGAAATGGAAAGGTGCAGTTGCCTCTTCCCCCATTAATTAGTTTGAAATGAACTTACCTAAATGTCTGTGGAGCTTCTTAAAATGTTTTAACAGATCTAAGATGATAGTTTAACTGAAGCATTTTAGGATCTTTTCAAAAACACGGCTTTGCATCGCATTTCAATATTTGCCACAACTTTTAAAATAAAGATTTAGCGGTTTCCCCACATTTAGAAATCACTACATTTTTCTTCTTTTTTTTGTGAAAACTTGTGAAAACTTGTGAAAACTTGTGAAAATCTGGTACAATTTTGGTATTTTCCTCATAGTTATTGACAATCAAAAATGATCTTGGAATTTTTAGTTTATTTAGTCCTGAGAGCTTCGTGTATTTACTCCATTCATAATTGATAGTTGATAGTTAGAAATACCTTGTCATGATTTTGCATCAATCACGTTCCAATCACTTCTTGTGTTTTTCAGAAGGCATGTGTATGTCGGTGTGTGTCTGTGTGTGTTGTTTGTGTGTCCAAACAGACTTCTGGTGGTGCTAAACTGCAGCCTCCTGCAGTGGGGCGTCCACATAACACACGTTCCCTGCTCCATATGTCACTGCCTCACACACAGTTCACGACAATCATTCACACTCTGCCATCTGCATACACCAAAAATAGTCTCTGTTGTGTATCATTTCTGTACGTTACACAAAGATTGTATGTATAGATGTGTTTGTTGTTTGTTTTACTAAAGCCACAAACTTTTCAGAGCGAGTACAAGCAGAAGTGGAATTGGAAACAGCCTTTTAACTCTTTAACTAGTGTATGGTGAAAACTGTCTGATTTTGAAGTTGTGCAGATTTTGTTTGCTATTTTTATATTTTAATTATTTAATACTTCAACTAAGATAATATTGTACACATGATAGAGAAAGTATGATCTTAAAACTATTCAGTATCTCTTGATCTGATCATGAATCGGATGAACAAACTGCACACACAAGACCCTACTACAATATGTAAAAAGATGGATTTAATTTTAAGTTTAATTGCAAATCTCCAGCTAACTCATGCCGTGCCTTCTCCTTTCTACATAACCTTATACTAATAAAATAATAAAATACATTTATAGATAAGAAAAATATAAATTCTTCAAATAAATAACTAAAGGCTACATACAGATTTACAATAAAAAAAAGAAAAAAATCAAACTTGGGACCAGGTTGTTATGAAGCAACAATGGTGGATGAAGTACTCAATTTAGTTACTTAAGTAAAAGTACAGATACAAAGGGAAAAAGTGACAGAAAAATGAAAACATTGATTTAATTAAAAGTTCTGTAAACTACTAAAAAAGTCAAAAAGAAAAGTAAAACAAAGAAAAAAGTGAAAGGAACTGTACAAAAATATACAGTGATATATACAGAAATATAGTGATTTTTAGAAAGAATTGAGCTGATTTTAAGTGATTCAATTGGTTTTGTAAATTTTTTCTAGCTGCTTTTGTGTATTTGGTTTGCTCTAAAGTTGAGACATAAACACAAATTAAATGTGCAAAAAATTCTCAGTAAAGAAAAGTACTTTTTACTTTTCAGCCCAAATGCAGTGAAGTAGGAAGTACATATATTTAAATGTTTTAAATGTCGATAAGTAAAAGTATATGAATATTGTACTTTGTAACCTTCCACCACTATAAACCAAATGTGCCAACTACTGCACCATGCTGCCATTACACTTTAAAGTGCTCGAACTCCACTACCCAAGATGCTTTGCTTGGGTTTTGACTGCATTAGTACTTTGCACTTTTAACAGTATAAATCTTATTCCACGATGATAACAAAAGCAACGCCTCCTGTGGCTCTGAAGATCTTTTAGCTACTCCAAAACCACATAACATGCTTTTACTGTTTGGATGGGATCAAAATCTTATGTGCAGAGAGTGAGTGTGTGTCTGTGTGTATGTATGGGTGTGTGCGTGTGTGGGTGTGTGTGTGGCAGCTGGGAAAACAGAGAGGATCAGAGGCGCAGGTTTGGGGTCCCTCCGCTGGGATTTGATAAGACCTAATAGAAGCTAACAAGGGCTAACAAGGCCTGTGCGCTCATAACTTTGTGTGTTTCTCTCCACAGTCAACCTGCTCGACTCTAAAGCCAGCCAGGGCGAGCTAGGATGGATCTCCTACCCTGCACACGGGGTGAGTAAATATCATTTAGAATCATATAACTGTGTCATGATGCATGTCTTTTTTAATATGCATGATTTCACTTTGCCGTTTCAACCAACCCAAAAGGGATTTCTTATTTTCTCAAGTTTTGGTGCTGCTTTTTACTCTAAAGGATCGTCTTTGGTAAAATCCTTATGGAATCGCAAAATATATAATAATCTTATACACTATAAAGATAAACTGAGAAGGAAAAAAATGCAATGAGACACTTTCAACAACCATCAAAGTATTGTCAAGCAAAAAAATGAAACCGTGTTGAAAAAAGGCTTAACTTTTGGTGGTCTGAGTGCTTCTTCTTTTAGAAATTGGCGTTTTAGGCTAATTTGTTTGTTTATTACCAAGCCATTTTTTGACAACTAAGTGGCAAAATTCCTTCATGTTTTTATCTATATTAGTATTTTATCCCATAACCGTCAGACGTGTTTAAATCGAGTGTTACGTGGTGCAGATTATTGGTATAAAAGCAGGATTTCCAGGACTCCCACTGTTTTCACTGTGTTCTGTTGATTCAATGAAGCAAGTGCAGATTAACCCACTTTTCTTCGGGCGTTTTTGTCCGGACTCCGTCTCACAGGTTAAAGGTTAAGCATTCGGAGCTTGCCATATGGTCCCGATGCTTAAAGGGGAAGTGTCTGTATGTGCGAGCTCGCCGTTTGTGGATGTGTTTTAAGAACGATTACGGCTTTAGCGGATTTTAGGACGTAGAGACGGCATCTACAAAAACGTCCCCAAAAGCTTACCCTGATTTTGACTGTATAATATCACTGTACACGTAGGAATTTGCCTGTGACGGTGAAATAAAGCTTATTGTTGAGATTTCACTGGTTAATCCATGTATTGTATTGTAAATGTGGCATCCCAGTCAGTATTTGTGATTAATTTAGTTTAGTTTAATGCACATGGATCATTAAAAGGGCATTTTGGGTTTAATGGAGGTTTACACAGTGGATTTGAGTAATTCTCAGTCACCCCAAATCATTTAAGTTGCATAATGATCTCTTAACCACCGCTTGCTCTTTGAACGTTCGCCAATATTTCAGACATTTTCTTCACAATTCAAAGTTTTCTCAATGTAAGTTTTTAATATTTGCTATGTTTTAAAAAAAGAACGTTAATGCCAACATGTTTAGCCCTAAGGATTGAACCTGCAACTCTAAAACAGACACAAAACCTGCTTTAAATAAGTGTTTAGAACTGCAATCAGTGACTCAATTGCACAATCTTTGCCCATTGCAATCATCGATAATAAACTAAGCCATATGACCAAGAAGAGAATTTTATTTCTATCGTTGCCTTTTAGCTGAATGAAAGATTTATCTTAAGTATCTTTTAATGGCGCGCTGTTTAATGGGAAAGAAATGTGACCATATAATATATAAAACAATCCCGAGTATTTCCAGCTTCTCTGCCACTTGGAGGAATAGAATAAAAAAAAAAAAAAGTCTTCTGCTGCCTCATCCATCAACCTCTCCGCTACCCAGGTCCCTCTAGTGAGCTTTAGCTTAGTGTTTATTTGTCTTACTAGTTAGACTACTGTGCCCCAGGGCTAGCCCGCTGACACACACACACACACACACATACACACATATAGCTCACTTCCTGCTTTTTCCTCCTTTATTAAGTGTTAGAATGACTCCCTGGCAATGGCTTTAGGTAATCCAGTCATTTGTTCCATTGAGCTGACAAACCTTGTTCCTCTCAACATCGGCGCAGTCATAACAGAGGAACCAAATGTTATGCTCAAGTACAATCGTAGGTTAGAGGACGCGAGTGTTACGGAGAAGATTTATGCCGTGTTGGAATTTGTTATTTTTTCCCATCTTAGCCAGCAGAAAAATATGCATACTAATATAATAAGAGTGTATAGAGCGTCGGACGGCGGAATGTGCGTCGGAGGATACGCCGATCTGCTTTGTTTCATGTAATTGGCTTTGGACGAGAGGAAAAGGCAAAGATCGGGCCGGGGTCTTCACAGTTCATAAAGTCACGGAGACATAGCGTATAAAATAAATGGGCCAGATGACATAAGATCAAAACAAAATGTATCAAAGTGTGTGCGCGGGGGCGGCGGGTGTATGACGAAGCAGAAGAATTTACCCTCAAAGTGCCCCGAGCCAGGCACAAGTCATGATAAATCTGAAAAGAGTTGTGTGAGAAATTAGAGGATGTGCTTTGTGAATCCAGAAAACACACTGAGAGGAAAGATTAGACATAAAAATGCAAATGTTAGCACTTTATTGTCAGTATAGAGACATTTGACCTTGTGCATTTGACCCATCCTTCATCCTTTTTTTTTTTTTTTACCTATTGTGCACGGTTTGGGCTGATGGGGAATCCCGAAGTGCCCAGAGGAAACCCACCCAGTGACAGGAAGAATATACAAACTCCACACAGAAAAGCCCCAGAAAAGATTCTATTTGGCAACACAAACTAAAGAAAAAAACCTGCAAATCTCAATACAAAAATATAAAAATAACATTGAGATCTTACACTGAAATCCCAACATCTACCTTCAGCTTAAGGGTTAACATATCCTTTAAAACATGAGGAAATAAAATAAGAACAATTTAAGACAAGTCTGAAACTGCCGGTAAAATTCTTATCGGTAAATCAGAATTGTTTAATATGCCAAAACTTTCAGAACTGTATGCAAAGTAAAAAGTAATACAAAACATATACTGCCGCTCTCTCTGTGTATCTAAAAAATAAAATAGTAAGCAAAAGTATTTTAGCTTAAAAAAAAGTCAAAGTATTTTAAAAGTATATTAAAAGTATTTTAGTTTTTTTTTAAAGTCAAAGTATTTTAAAAGTATATT
>JACN01092049.1:0-13984 GCA_000787155.1 Scartelaos histophorus | reverse complement strand
AGAACAATGTTCCGCTTTTTTAGGCAAGCAACATATACATTTTCGGAAAGCTCTGGTGCATTGCTATGTGATGACGAGGGTCCTTGTCACTACGGGTGTCACGTCGCGTTCTCGGTCACTTGGAGCATTCGTTGCGATACTAATAGGCCCTTCGCCAGCCACTGGTGCTCGGGCCTAATAATAATAATAATGCCTTACACTTCTAATGCACTGTAGTCATTATTCATTCACTCTATACTCCGTGGTGACAGCTATTTTAGCCACAGCTGCTCTGGGGCAGACTGACAAAAGAGAGGCTGCCAATCTGCGCCATCAGCAACTCCAACCACCACCAATCACTCATACACACACCACATTCATTATACGCAATAGGGTTGAAGTGTATTGCCTAAAGGCACAGATAGAAACTGGTCCAAGTGGGAAACAATCTTTTACCTTCTGGTTGGGTGACCATTGCTGTAACCACTGAGCCACTGTTGGCCCTAATTAATTACTGTCATGATGTAATGTGACACCCACTGATGCTCAGGCTGTGTCCCACCAAAGACCCATGTGTTCCAGCTTCCCCATATGGACCCAGACTTTACTTCTAAAGTCTGACTTAAAAAAAATAAATAAAACTAATAGAACACCAGCGAGTGGAAAAATGAGGTAGGTGAAAACAGATATTTTCTCAAGCCACTCATGCCTGATGTATGCATATTATTAATGTCATCTAGACTGGCAACTCAACAGGTAAAATAAACTATAACATGCTGCAGTCAGTGACCCTGCCTCCCCACCTTCCCCGGTGTTGGGGTTCTGGTACATATGCCTCCTTAGACCCATAGTAGTCACTTTGCTCTAAATACCCCATATGGAGCTAACCTTTATTTCTCATTATCCCATTGTCCGCTTTTCCACAGACATCCTTAATATATTCTCTAACCTTTAAGAGCTCACAAATAATCCGTGAGACACACATGGATAAGAAGCTGTTGTGGTCAAAAGCCAATCCGGCGGTGAGGAGCGTGTCTCTGGAGGCGCTGTAATGCCCGCTGACCCTCCCAGCAGTCTCTTCCACACGAGCCACTGTTGGACATGTACTGAGCTGCTCCTGCTGAGCCCTCTTCTCCTGGATCAAAAAGCTCATAAGAGACAACGTGACATATGTTATACAAGATCCTCCCTCCCCTCCAATGATGGCGCTAGTGAAGTGTGTGTTCTTAACCAGGTTTTCAAAACAAAAAGAGGACATTGTGTGTGCTTGAATTTAATTAAAATGGAGAAGACACTGAGACTGTGGGGTTATATGAGGCGCTGTAAGGGAAACAGGTGTTCTTATTTGATTTAGGGATTAGCAGACGAATAATGTAACACAGAGAAAATTGGGATAATAAAATCGGATTTATGCTGAGATTCTAATAACTTTGGAGTAACTTAAAAAAATACTTTCAGGATTACAGTATTAAACAATATCTTCCCCTTTCAAATATTATACTTTTTGAGCATTTTATAATAAACCCCTATGTAGATTATTTAACATTTTCCATTCCTGTTCAAACCTGCTGAATTGAAAGGAGGTGTGACCCGTACTCCGAATGTTTTGAAGTAAATACAACAGAGGGTGGAGATAGGGGGGAGGTGAAAACAGAGCTTTAAATGCAGGACAACACAGGATTACATGAAAGAAAAAAACATGAATCAACAGAAATAAGACTCCGAGTAAAGTAAAACCTCACTGAAGTAGATTATTCTAATATAATTATTCTAACAGATACTGACTCTTTAAAAATAGTATGTGGTGATTTACGAGTGAAATTATTAATCTTAAGGACTGACCAACACGCAGCGTTACTTTAATTTGAGAAAACTAATAAATAATATAAGAACACTTTGTACTCGACTCTGTTACGTTCGGTCCAGCAGAGAGTGAATAAGTGGCTGACATCTGAAGTGAGCCGCCCAAGTTATTTACGCAATGGACGCACGGCCCCTCAGTCTCCCGCTATTTGCTCTGATATCACATGAAAAGATGTTAAAGGGAGGGCTCTGCGTCCTGGGAGCATTACGCGTCTGGTAAAGCGCACGGGAAGAATGTCAGAGAAAGTTGTGCTGGAGATGAGCGCAGAGCAAGACGCGTCACAGCTCGATTAAACCTGCCCCGGAGTGTTTAGATATAATTTCTACTCATTGGTGAGTGGAGAGGACAGGAACAAAGCGAATATTTGATCTTGAAAAGCGCGCAACTTTCCTGGATAACTTTGGAGAGCTTGCGCGAGCTGTGGAGCGCCTGGCACAAGACGCAACAATGAATGCCACCGCGATATTCTGCAAAAACAACCAAACTGAGAACTTAACCGACTCATCATGTCCCACTCCGTCCCCGTACAGCTACATCGATATCACCACCTTCATGCACATCTTTCCATCCATCTATGGCATCCTGTGCTCTGTCGGAGTCATCGCCAACGGACTTGTCATTTACGCAGTCGCCGCTTGCAAGAAGAAGATGGTATCGGACATTTACGTGTTAAACCTGGCCATAGCAGACATGCTGTTCCTGCTCGTCATGCCTTTCAACATCCACCAGCTGGTCCGGGACCGGCAGTGGGTCTTTGGAAACTTCATGTGCAAAGCGGTGGTGGTGGTGGACGTGAGCAACCAGTTCACCACGGTGGGCATTGTCACAGTGCTGTGCATTGACCGGTAAGACCACACTGTAAAACTGTTTTTTACATGACAAACCTCACCCAGAATGTCAAATTACATTCAGTGAAGTTAATATGAGACATAAGAGCTTCATAATTATAACCTACAGGCTTTTCTGGGATGAAATAGAACAATAACTGAATGTTCTCAGGGAATATCTTGAATCACTGTCCCAAATGTGGAAGTTTTAAGATCACGTACATTATTCATCTGATTTTTCTTCTATGATATAGGCTAATAAAACAAACAAACAAACAAAACAAAACTAAAAAATAAAACAGAGTATTTTGGGTAGAGAAGATGAGCTATTTTGAAAGTAGTTTTCTCAAAGAGCACTAAGCAAAATGATTGAGTGCTGTTGTGTATATTTGGAGCTGTAGGAGCTACACTGAACCATAAGAACCAGATGTTTAAATCCTGCGTTTGTGTGCGATTTGTTTGGCAGCAAATGAGTCTGGATCCTTTTGAGACAGATTTCATATTATTGAGGTACACTCTCGTAAAGCTGATTAAACATATAAAATAGGTTGCATAAATATGTAAACATGACTAATTAATCAATGTAAATGAATGCTAAACCCAGTATACTGTACATACAAATACGGTGACAACATGAGGGCGGGTGGTTGTGACAGAATGATTTAGCTGATTAGAGGAGAAACGCTGCGTGGCATTCCCAGCAATGATTAACTCCCTATATATTACAATTATTTTATGTGTTTTTTGCATTTTCTAATTGTGATACATATGAGGTATAATGCAAAAAGCCATGTTATATTATAATTATTTAAGTAGGTTATCCTGGTATCTGTTTAAAGGTCCTATATTACACTAAAGTGACTCTTGTGAGCTTTACGATGCTATAATGCTACTTTGCTGAGTTGTGCTTTGTTTCATTGAGACATAATGGTTTTAATATCACAGTTTTATTTAGTATTAGTAACAGTTTACACATTTGCAGTGCTATTAAACCTTTCTATGATCACAGAGACCAAACCAGACCAAGTTATAGGTGAGAGTTGTGGAAAGGCAACCCCGCTCAGTCAGAATGCTTGTGTTTCTAGGTATTTCTGATCTATAAAATCACCGGTAATTGGATAAATGTGAGTTAGAGCTGTTTAATGTCAAGCCGTGGGACATTCCAGGAAGAGCAATGACCTCTACATAGAAACAAGCAACTAAGGGAGCGCCGACAAAAAAGTTACATAGTGCACCTTGAAAAAATATACACATACTTATTCCACTTGTAGATAATATGGTTTATTGGTAGATAAAGTAAAATGTTTTTGATTGAAGTCATTCTAATTTACTTAGACATTGTTTTTTGCAGTGCACAACCATCCTGGAAGTGAAGCACATTATAGACACGCAGCTATGTGATCTAATGTTCAAAAGTGTCTTTAGGTTGTTTGTTTTACCTTCGACCTTATAAACGTTTTTCGAACGCTCCTGGCTGGCCCTTGCATTAGCGTTGTGTACATTATTGAAAGAAAAAGGCTGGTGACATTACACGGTGCAGCTCATAAAACCGTTCGCCCATACGTCTCTGAGGAATAAAGGGCCATTATGTTGGAGATTTCAGCTTAAATGCTCCTCTGTGTCCCTGTTGTTTTTTCCATTACTTTTTCAGAGATCTGTTCTCCATCTCTCCATTTCAATCAGTTGTAAAATCAAATGCTGGAAATTGATTTTTACAGGCCGATGGTGGCTTATGGGTTCTTCTGATCAAGATGTAACGCTGTTTCTAATTAGTTTTGTCTGTTCATTGAAGGATCAAATGTAAAAAAACACATTTACTTACATGCATTATGCAGTAACTTACATTATGTAGCAGCTGAAGTGCATGTTTAGACAGTAAAGAGGATGATTGTTTTAGATGTAATGCTAATATAGACAGTTTGGATCATTTAAAAGGTGCAATCTGATTCTAGTGAAGGTGTATAAAGTTTAAACACACACTGGTTCACTTGTATTAACACATGACATCGCAAGTTTTATCTTTTAGAGAAGAACTATGAAGAAATATGTAGGATTTGTGTTTTAAAAATGCATGAATAAAATGAAACAGAACTCCACATAAGGTCAGAATCTCTGTCCAAGAAATGAGTGTAATATTAAGAAACATGGAAACCCAACATGAATGGGAGAGTGGTTTTAGAGGCACTATAAATGTGACTGTTTACTCTAATAGTTCTGTAATAGCTGTTGAAATTGTTATAGCATTGGCAGTTTATCCATGGGTTTCAAAATAATGAAAAATAAAAAATAAAAATCCTTTGAATTGGAAAAAACCTCATAACGTTGCATATAACAAGAAATTGAAACATGAATCAAAGCAAAACTGATAAGGAGATAAAAATCAATGTAAGTCCATATTTTGAAAAGAAAATGTCTACAGGTTTTGCACTCTTCACAGGCGATATCCCCAGTAGAAAGTAGCTTGAGAGATAAAGATCAAATTTAATATGAGAAATCCATCTCTAAAATAGGCAAAATCAGATCTGCAGAATAGGAAGAGAAATACAGCTATGAGACAATAGATAAGATAAAAGCCTATAAATATAGTCAAATGATTGAGGTCTTTCAAATATTAAATCCATAACAAAAAAATGAGAGGACCTTGTAAGTGAGATCCAGGAAAAAAGGATTAGAGCAGCATGACCATGGCTAAAACAGAATCAGATAAGAACTACTGTCCGATTGCACATAAAGACATGGAGTTCACATAGGTCCATTTTAGTTGTAGCAACTACAGAAAAAAGTGATAAAACCAGGACCATCCATCCACCAATTTTCTCCCACTTATCCGGGGTCATGTCATGGGGCAGCTGTCTAAGCAGGAACTTTTAGACTTCCTTCACTCAAGACACTTCCTCCAGCTCCTCCGGGAGGACCCCGAGGTGTTCCCAGGCCAGCTAGGAGACGTAGTCCTTCCAGTGTGGCCTAGGTCTTCCCTGGGGCCTCCTCCCGGTGGGATGTGCCCAAAACACCTCCACAGGAGGCATCCGGAGCAGTTGCCTGAGCCTCCTCAGCTGCTCCTCTTAACGTGAAGGAGCAGCGGCTCTACTCCGAGCTCCTCCTGTGTGACTGAGCTCCTCATCTCTAAGGGAGCGCCCAGCCACCCTGCGGAGGAAGCTCATTTCGACCGCTTGTATCCGTGATGTCGTCGTTTCGGTCATTATCCGAAGCTCATGACCATGGGTGAGAGTAGGAATGTAGATTGACCGATAAATTGAGAGATTTACCTTGGCTCAGCTCCCTCTTCATCACAACGGTCCAATACAGCGACTGCCAACACCAACACTGCACTGATCCTCCTGTCAATCTCACACTCTGTCCTCACCTCATTCGTGAACAAGACCCCGAGATACTTGAACTCCTCCACTTGAGGCAGGGACTCCCTCAAGTTATGTCCAAAATCCATTTTATCAGTAACCAGGAACATCTCTCTGTTATATTGGATGTTGTGTCTTGAAAACAGTGATTTGATGAAACACCAGAGCAACTTTTTTGTTTGTTTTTTGTTGTATCCAAAATCCAACTTATCAGTAAGGAAACTGGAAACTGTTAAAGTAGTACAGGTACGTTAGAATTACTTGAATTAGTGCTATCATATCTTATTCAGAGTGACTTTAATTTGACAAGGTAATATAATCTGCAAGTAAATATATACACATACAAATTTGGTGTGGTAGTAACTATAATAGAACTGCTTTAATTGAACTGTCTTAATTAATAGTTACTATAAGGGAGTAAATGTTTTCAAAATGATGACAACAAATGAGCGTTTATTTAGTGCCTTCCTCAGTGGCATAGTGGCTGTTTTACACGGTTTTGCCAGTAGAGGAAACTACTGTGTGATGTTTTCTCCAGGACTGCACCCGTGTGTGACTCCTTGGACCTCGCTGGGGTCTCTTGGCATTTCAGTAATCGACTAATTTCTTTTGTTGATGTTCCAGTTCTCTGCAAGGCTTATTTAATTTATTTAAAACAAGGACGATGAATAGAAACGATTAGTCTCAGAGAGAAAAGATGCTCTGTGCCAGATTTAGCTACATGCTACAGTACTTTCCATCTGCAGTCCTTGAAGACTAAAAAGACTAGAAAAGAGGCTATTTACATTAAAGCAAAGCTTTGTCCAAAACTTTCTTTCAAACTCAAGTAAAGGTTCATTCTGTCTTCAGTTTTAAACTTAATAATTAAAATAAACAAATAGCGAGACAGGGGCCTATTAGCATTGAACATGACAGAAAGAAAAATGATAAAAATTCTAGTGTGAATAATGTTTTAATGAGATGTAAAGGTTTGACACTTCTTCTGCCTTTCTGAAGTGTGTATCATCTCATTTCATGCAAGTTTTGTGCATGTCAGTCAGAAACATAAATGACTGTATACTGCAGGGAGGCAACTGCACAGAGGCTCTGAGCAAACACTATACATTTTAATATTGACGTGACACTTTATTGCACCTTTCATTTGCACTTTGAGTTATTTATGAATCCAATAGTGTCAGGGAGGATTGGACTATGGAAAGATGGTCTGCCAAGATATTATTATTTTTAGTGAAAACACAGTCAGCTTAATAAAGACAAGTTTCAACTGGAGAACTTTTCTATAGTTTGACTTGCAGAGAGACTTTTTTATTATGTATGGCTTTGGCTGACACTCACATATTAATGTATTGTTATTGATGTTACTGCTTCACTAATACTGCACTCATGTCTGAGGAATCCAGCTTACGTTGGTTAATAATAATAATAAATGCAAAAGGTTTGAGTCATGGTAGAGCAAGTGGCATTCAAGAATAAACTAAAACATTTGAATTTTTAGAGTTTTTTCATCTAAATGGAGTGTAATCAGTGAACTCTACCTTAGTATTTTTATACAGTAAATCTGTTTTGATTAATAAATACTTTAACTTTAACTTAAAGGTCTTATATTGCCCAAAATGGACTCTCATGTTATAATGTTGTTAACTTATCAAAAACATACCTGGAGTTGTGTTTTATTTCTTTCACACAGGTTTGAGTAATCCTGCATTATTAGTCTGTGCACATCTCCAAAGCTCAAAATGCCCTGTTCTATTCTGTAATGTCATGAGACGAGAGTTTTAAAGAAATTCCATGGCTCAATTTATGATTCAAGTGTTTAAAAACACTTGGGGGACAAGTATAATATTTTTTATCAAGTAAATAGTATCAAGTAAAATGTGCATTGCAACTTTTCTGAGCTTTTCTGAGCAACTTTTCTGGTCTTTTATCTGCTTATTTTCATTAAGGTGCTAGAACTATTTATCTATTTATCTTATTTAATAGAACTATTTATTAAAACTATTTATCTCAAGGGAGACAACTATAGGCTACATTATACGTCAGATCTGTGGAGAGGTAACCCTATTCACAGAGCAAATTATTGTATAGATTATCTTATAGAAATACTCATAATGAACAAATGCTCAATAGATGTGTTCAATGTCACACCATGAAACACTCGAGGTAGGTAGAAAAGCCGGCACCAGAAAAGTGCGTAATACACTTTTAACTATTAGTAGTGTACTAATATTTCTAATATTAATACTGATCATTAGTATTTCCGATTTATTTTAATATATTTTATAGTAACCACTCCAAAAATAACATCAATTATATGTCCAGTAATCATTTCAGATCAAATAGTTCTGATGAAATAATACTAAAATAAATAAAATAATACACTTAACTCTTACTTTACAGCTTTACTCCAGTATGTCCCGTATCCGGACTAACAGCGAGATGATTCTCACGCACCGTCCTGCACACTTCTCCACACAATCTGAAAAAGTGCAATCCCCCCACTTTAGTCACACTTTAGACAAAGTGGCCATTCATTTCCTGCAAATGCTTTGACGACCAGCTGAGCTCAGTGCAGATATATTAAATACACAATCTTCCACAGAAAAGGGAATAAAACGGTGTGTAATTTTCCAGTCACAAAAGCAAATGACTCTAATTTGCGCCATCGCCTCACCTGATCGGGTGACAGACGGGGCGCTAAGATCTCTGATTTTGGAGGACTTTGATTTCATTCTGTTATTCGACGACAGGCTGTAAAGTGCAGATGGAGAAGGGAATTATCGGGCAGATTTTGTAGGTTTGTGACTGAGCTCAAATCTGTGTCCTCAATGACTCAGCTGTGGCGGGACTACAGTGCATAAATTAACCATATTGCCTTTCTGTTAAATCGTGGGCTAAATTACATTGCACATTTTTAACAAAGCAGTTTAACACATAATTACTTTACTATTGTTCCTTAAGTGCCTTAAAAAGTGCATGGTGTAACTTTTGTGGTGGAGGGTCCGTCAAATACTTTTATTCGTGGAGATGATGTTGCTTTGTATGAAATGGTTCACAGAATAAACTTTTCTATCATCATGGAGTCCAAACCAGACCAAGTTACAGGTCAGATCTGTGGAGCGGCGACCCCCACTCACAGTTAAAAAGCCTGTTTTTCTATGTCCTTTTGTAGTTTAATGTCGTACTGTGGAACATTCAAGTTACAAAGCACTCAAGTTTAAAGTGAATATACCAGGGTTTCATATTTAGCTAAGTAAGAGTTTATGGAAAACAGCTGAGAAGAAGGGGTAAAAAAACAGGAAGTAGGAGTTATAAATCAGTGTATCTACTTAAGTCATCAACAAACCAAAATACAGGGACCCCACTATGAGTACCACTGCTTTCTATTACAAAAATGTATTATCATTCATTTTTATTAGTCTAATCAGGACCAGAACTTGTTAACATTATGGCTGCAATGGCATTTGTCATCTGTCCAGTTCAACCAGGACATAGAATTACAAACTTAAAATGTTGAACTATAAAAAAAACCTACAGAAATAGACTAAAATAGAAGCAAGTTGTTGTGTTTTTTGGCTGCAGTAGGACCTCCACCTGCTTGTTTCCATGGAAATGTTGTTTCTTTGGCTATAATACTTTCTGTCTCCATGGAATCATACAGGTGATGTTGTGCCACCTTAAGAAAGTTACTGTACCTTTGAATATAATCATGTTAACTGTGTTTTAGTGAAATGAACAGTCTAACCTGTCCACGATCTTTGAGGTTCTCTGCTGTCAACAGTCGAAGGCTAATGTAATGAGGGATCTATATAAAACTTTCTATTTAATCAGACACAGTAACTTAAGTAGAACGCTTTTTCTTCAGCTCTTTGTTCAACAGTTCAAATAAAATGAAGATCGGTCTATGAAAAAGGCAAATTATATTAAGTTAGCTGTCAATTATTACTACCTTTTGAAAAATAAACCTTCAAATTAACTTTAATCAAGGAAAAAAACATTTAAACTGACAAAACTTTTAATCTTACTAAAGAAATTTCTCTAAAAAATTGCTTCAACTTTTTCTTATTTCATTTCAAATGTAAAAGTCAAATATATCCAGGAACTCAGCTGTTTGTTTTTCAGTTTTACCGTTTAATTTAACATTGATCATTCAGAAATCTAGTTTGCATAAACATGTGTTTCTGTGCAATATAATCGACTGAACAGTGTGTCCTCGTTTCTTCCGCTTCTTCACATTTCAATAATTGGATTTGTGATGATATCACAAGATTCATTAATATAGATGAAGGGCAAACTACACTGATTATTGTTGATATGCAGATTTGTGGTGTGGTATAGTGAGTTTTAGTCACTTATAGAAGTGAAGGTTAAACATTTGTGCTTTTACTTTTGGGATATTTCCTTGGAAAGAACAATGCAATCAACAGATAATGTGTAGTGACATGCTGGGGGTGCAGTTACCATGGCGACATGATGCACAAATACATTTTAAGATAGTAAAAAAACTCAAGAAAAAGTACAAAATGGATTTAAACAACACATTTTCAGGAACAATGATCAATACGAGCCTTAGGTCCTGTTTAGGTGTTTGATTTTCAACAAAAAAGTCAAAACTAGCTTTTCACTGTACTGCTATTTTAGAAGGACTAAAGTAAAAGTAAAAATCAGCTGTCAACTATGTTCTTTCTGGTCAGATGATGTTAAAATAAAGAAAAAAAAGTCAGACACAGCAGTGCTTACAGTTAGCATCACACCCCAGGGAACGTTGATGGCATTAGCTGCAGAATAAATAGAGAAATCTGGCTTTTGCTGGTTTTTTAACTTGAAAACCAGCAACAGTGTGTATGTGGAAGCTTTGCATGGTCCAGCCTGTGGTCAAGGACAAATCCCTCTCAAGGATAATGAAATTGACTTCACCTTCCTCAGCAAAGCTAAACTATGCACAGGTCCAGCCTGAGAGCAAATCCTGAAGTACGATATATTGCTGAAGTAATTATAGACGATAGATAATAATACTGAAGCTAAATTACTGACACTGTCTTAAAAAAGAAACACTTTAGTTATGAATTCAAACTTTTACAACTAACAACAACTGCACCAATTAAATATAACCAAGTTTTCATGTTTTTCCTAATCATAGTTTTTATATCAGTTCTGTAGCAGTTTGTGGAAAAATTGGAGATGAAGGGGTAATCTTACAACAACAGGAAGTGGGAGTTTTAAATCAGTTTATCTATGTCTTATGTCATCAACTTGAAAAAAATGAAATCTAAAATGCACAAGGAACACATATTTGACAGATTTTTGATAGATTTAAGGGTTAAATCTTATCATATAGCCCATAAAATAACCACAAATTTCTCAGTAATGCAAAGAAAATGTACACACGATAAATACTAACCCGTTCCAGCTTTCGTATAGTAAATAAGTTGATATAATATTGATCATAACAGGCCTAACTGTGCTTCCATATCTCCTGCAGGTACATAGCTATTGTCCATCCCACATCCGAGCGCAGGACCATCCAGTGGACCATCATCATAAACCTGCTGGTGTGGGTGGGCAGCTTCATCCTCACCGTTCCCGTCATGCTCTACGCCAAAGTGGAGAAACGGCAAACTATGGAGGTCTGCATGATGTACCTGGACGGGCCTGAGGATATGTACTGGTACACGCTATACCAATCCATCCTGGGCTTCATCATCCCCCTCATCATCATCAGCACCTTCTACTCACTGACCTTGTATCACGTGTTCAGCTCCATACGCCGGGTCAAGCGCAAGCAGTCGGTCTGGGCCAAAAGGGCAACCAAAATGGTCCTTATGGTCATTGCGTTGTTTCTTATTTGCTGGTCGCCCTATCACGTGATTCAAGTGATTAATCTGAGCAACAACACCCCGACCATTGGCTTCATCTATGCCTATAACATAAGCATTTGTCTGAGCTATTCGCACAGCTGTATCAATCCGCTTATGCTGCTGATTTTCGCTCAAAATTACCGTGAGCGACTCTGCAAAAGGAACGCCCTGCTCAGCTCTCAGCATTCGTCCAAAGTCACTGTGGTTAAAATGGACGGATCGAGTACAGCAAATGACCCCAGTTATCGCTGCACGGTAATATGACTGCGACGAGTGTGTATGAAGACTAAATATTCAACAACTGCTCAATCAAACTATACTGGAAACCTTGGTGTACGTGACTGTGCACACTGGACATGCCCGTATATGTTTGATCTGGAAAAACTGAGGGAATTTTAATGTTTTATCATCATCAAATGTTTATGAAGATTCAAAGAACTTTCTTGCTCGGGACAATTGTGCGACTCTTATTAGCAAGAAAATAAAAGCGTGCTGGTCAGTGTCTACTTGGAAGTGATCTTAGTAAAAAAGGAGCATTTAAAGGTGCATTATGTCGTTTTTCTTGTGGAGGGTCTGCCACCTGCTTGTGTCCGCTGAAATATTTTGGCTTTGCCTGGAGTGTTCCACAACACGGCATAAAGCTTCCACTGTGAGTGGATTCACCTATCCACAGATCTGAACTGTAACTTGCCCTGGCGGCATCTCCTGTTTGTCCCCCCTCAGCATAAGTTTAATGCCATACTATGGAACATTTCAGACAAAGCAATAACATCTTCAGACAAGCAGGTGACATGCGCTCTATAGTGCACCACAGCTGGTTTGAACAAAAATTTTGTTTGTTGAAACATTTATGGTTTGATAAATGGATCTGCTCAAAATCCAGGTTGAAATCTCTTAACTGATTTGAGCGGCTGATTTGTGGTTAACTTAAGTCTCATGACATGTGGGTTAGGGTTGTTGGCGTAAGTGGAGCAAACAGGAGTAAATTGTGAATCATTGGCCTTGTCTGTTCTAGATTAACTGTCTATGCTTGTACTGTGCAAACTATCAAACTCCCACAGTGACCAACATTTGAAGTGGAAACCAAAATGCCACAAAGGGTTACGGTATTATGACTTATTTATACTCTGCTATTCACAAAAGCTATTGTATCCAAATACTATATGAAATCAGTATCATCATTTTGTATGAATTACATTTGTTTTCACACCCTGGTTGGTGCAAAAATATAGATTTAAGTCTCAACATCTAAAGACCAAATTATTTTTCTTAGTTTTTTACTTTTCCAACTTTAGTGCTCCTAGCGCTAAAAATGTGCCTCTGAATATGCAGTAATACAGAACACAGAAGCTCTGTTTTTCTTGTATCAGATGCACAAGAATGTTCTTTCATATTTGACACACAATATATATTTTTCCTATTAGTTATGTGCACTTTTGAACCCTAAACTGAACTCAAGTGCCACTATAAATGCCTTTGATTTTAGGAAAGTAACTGAATATCACCAAATGAAAAAGTACCAGAATACAGTTACTCAGAATAAATATTCTGAATAGACAATCTAGGTACATGTGTTCAGTGACTTCTTCACACTACAGAAATAAAGAAATACAGAAATACAAAAATACAGTTTGAGATATACTGTATATTTGTATTGCACACAGGGCCACATTACATAAGGAAACAGTTTTCTCATGCATATTTCCATGGACCAAACTACAAACACTTTAATACATAAAGATGAATGAATACTTACTACAGATGCTGCAGGGATGAGAATGTCATAGTTTTTACACATTTTGGCTTTAAATCATAATGAGAAGTGCCACTTTGGATGCACTGTCCATTGAGAGTAAATTTGATCATTGTAAAAACAAATCACTTTTCAGCAGATGGTTTACCTGTGTTGTCTCCATGGTTACTTTGCCTGAATATTCCACAGTATGGCATTAAACTTACATGCTCTCACAGAGACAAACTGCTCTGATCTGTGGAGAGGTGAGTCTGCTTTCCATAATGTTTTTCTCTCAATCTTGGATTTTTTGTAAGAAAAACTCTGATAACTGGATAAATGCAGGGTGTGTGTGTGTGTATATATATATA
>JACN01152209.1:0-25400 GCA_000787155.1 Scartelaos histophorus | reverse complement strand
ATAATAATAATAATAATAATAAACAACCCTCTTGTTCACAGCTTAATGAAAATAAATGAAATAAACTCTCAACACCCCAAGATCCTTGGAATGGGCTCAGATGATGAGCAATAAGAAGACTTGAATATTAGTATGCATCATCATCATCATCATCATCATCATCATCATCATCATCATTTATCTTAATAATATAGGCTATATAGCCTACTAAATGAGGACAATCAACAAAACTATCTTACTTTAAGTTTAATGACTTTGTACAGTCTTGAAAACTGTTCTTTTGCGTCATATATACATGACAACTCTAATCTGTAATATTATATTATCTTCAGTCACATGATGATAATGAAGGCACTCTCCACAGTTTGCTGACATGAAACAGAAGAGTTTTACTTACTCATTACTTACTTTTACTCACTTATTTTAATAGAACCTAAGAACAAAATGGGGACCCATACCATAGCACTGAGAGTAATGCATCGCTTCTGTTCTTCTATTTTAAGCTATTTGTTAGAGTTTGCCACTCGGATACAATTGTGACTTCCAGCATTTTCTATTTGAAACCAATGATTCAACTGCTTTAAATCTTCCTTAACAGCATTGTTCATGTTTTGCTTCATTTGTGTTAACTGTAAACATAAAACAAAGTCTACTCAAAGTCCATAAACCCATTACAGATAAGGCAAAACAAATAGCCTAGATGTGGTTTAACAACACATTATCATAGGTCTACTCATGTTTATATAGCCTACCTTAAGTTCACTGTCTTCCACAGAAAGCACATAACTTTCACTGTTATACTTGCAACATAATGCAGTGTTGTTGTAAACTCTCCAGACATCCAGGTTTCCTAAATTACAGAAAACAGTCCCATTCAGAAAACACTGGCAACGGGCTAAAACTTGAGTTGTATTAGTTTTTGCTCCGTCTGGAGTGTCAGTCACTTTTAACTTAAAACAGTTCTCTTTGCTTAGTTTCACTAATTTGCCTTTTTTATTTGTCATGAAGGTTGACGCACATTTGTGAGGCCGGACGAGATTGGAACACAAGGGCTTGCAAACTATTATCTTTGTATAAAATAGTAGCAGCATAAAAATGAATCAGAACTTGCAATAAGCAATAAGCTGTTGGATCACTCCTGGAAAATACATTTATACTACTATAGTCAGAGTACAGAGAAAGCTGAGTTTAGACCAGGGGCGGGCAAACTTTTTGACTCGTGGGCCACAAAGGGTTTTAAACTTTGATGGAAGGGCCGGACCTGGAGTAGGTGGATGGATTGTTTTGCTAATCCACCTCATAAGAGAAAAAAATAACATGGGATATGTGGAAAATGTGCTTTAATTTTAATTGATTACAACTAACTATTACAACTAATGATTTCAAGTCCCACAATATTTACTATTTATTGAAATGACTTAAAACACTGAAAATTAAATTAATAAAATACAGCTTTTTCTTTTCTTTAAAAAAAACAACAAAAAACTAACAGGTACTATTTTAAAGCAGTGAAAGTTCTGTTATCCTTCAGGATGTTCTCATCATCACTCTCCTCCTGACTGTCTTTATTTCAAAAACAGTAGGAGATGCAGATCTACTTGTCCTGTGCGTCCCCGGTGCCAAAAGTCACTTTCAATTTGGTGGACCGCATTAAAAAGATCAACAGGCCACATATGGCCCCTGGCCTTAGTTTGCCCAGTTTGCCCACTGCTGGTATATACAGATCCAGATCCAGGTCTGGATCCGGATCATCAACAAAATTTAATGGAGTGGTCCTTGGGCCAAGTTTTACCTCTGGTAAAAAAAAAATCATGAAGATCCGGCCAATAGTTTCCGAGAAATCCTGTCCGCAGACAAATAAATAAATAAACCGACTCGATCGCATAATCTCCTTGGCAGAGATAAAAATGAGTAGGGCAAGTTTTGATGACACATGAGGCAGGCAAAATCAAACAACCAAGGAAGCACGATATGGTTTCTTTACTCAAGTAGAAATTCCACCTCAACGAATAGACTAAGTTAGGCCTAAAAACAAAAAGTGCCACACACAGTTTTAATTGGTCACACCAAGGTTGGACAGCTGTGAGAATATACCCCCTCATGGGATGGGGTATATGATGGGGTATATTGGGATGGGGATATACCCCATACCATGGGGTATATCCCCATCCCCATATTTAACCCCATCCCCATATTTAACATTTATATTTAACATTAAATTTAGATTTAACATTTAATTTTCAGATTTAGATTAAGATTTAACATTTATATTAACATTTAACTTTTAGGTGTAATAGTTAATATTTATATTTAACTATTTACATTTTCTCTAAGGTTACAAATATCTCTTTAAATGTGCAAAAAATGAATTTATAAAGAAGTCGGAATACTTTACAAAAGCAGATTGGAAACCTGTATTAGAGGTGACCAGTCTCTAAATCCCAGTTCTGAGTCTTGTCTCGTGCTGCTCCTTCACAAAGTCTTGGTCTTCTGTTTAGCCCTTTAACCCTCTTTAGTGCATATTTATATTGATCTCCAGTATATATATATTTTCCACATTGAGATCTAATGTGTTTTCAAAGTGTTCCTTTAATTTTTCTGAGCAGTGAATATACATGGGGCTGCAGTGAGTCATACCACTACTACTACCACTACTCCTGAAAACACTGTGCTCCTTATAACTGTCACAAATAATGCAGGTCACAGAATTATTTGAGTCCAGAGGCAAACACACAGACTGTAGCAAAAAATGATTCAGCCAGAATTTTAGGACAAGTGCGTGGTCATTGTTTACAAGGACAAAAAAAAAAGGATGAAAAATGAATCATTACTTCTATGAGACACGCCCACCTGGCCTGGACATTCCACGTATATAACAGCCCTACTAACCCACTCTAACAGTGCAGGGTCGAAGTAGGGTCCAAACAGGGTCCAAACGTGGATCTGTAATTAATTGGTTGATTAATTACAGCTTAATTGTCTTATATCTAGCATAAAATTGTATTATTCTATTACCAAACAACTACAATTACTGGGTCAACAGGTAGGAACTAGGTATGATTTTTATTATGTTAATGTTAATTAGTGTGTCTAATTGCTCATAATGTTAACGTTAGCAGGTGTGAGACATGTTTTCTTTTCTCATTTACTCAATGTAATCTCTGTGTGTTAATAATGTTAAAAGGTTAATGAAGAAAAAGCCAGTATTTTTCATACACTGTACTGGACATTGAGGGAAAGTTCATTTCAGGTGTTGTGCTTAAACTTCAAAGATGAGATGGAAGCAGGGGTAGTCTGTGTGTCAGAAGACAAATGTGTAAAGAAGTAATTAAAAGGAGTGAGTTTAACTGAAAGAAGGACCTTGGTGGATCATACTTTATTATATTTATGGGTTTAGGCTGACCTACATCATAGAAAGTGCTGAAAAACAAGTTATGGAATGATATTTTACCAGAATGTACAAGTATGAAAGTGCCTTATTATTTTTGTATCAGAGACGTGTCGGTAGAGTCCACTGTACGCTGACCTGTTTGATTGAGAAAATGAAAGGAACCATATATAAAAATGCATCCACTCTCCTGGACTCATTCTTTCATTGCCTCCAGACACAGGACAGTTTCTTTACTCAAATAGAAATTCTGTCTTAATGAAGTAGGCCAATAACTGCCTATAAAAAGACTGAGTAGGCTAAATGTTTGGGTTATAGTAGAAGCATTTAATTATGTACAATACATGTAAACATACTTCTTACAATGCTCTAACATGAAACACAGACACTTCAGAGGACTACATACCCACTGCATTAAAGGTGCATTGTGTAACTTTTTGAGCATTTAATAAAATAGCAGATGGTACCTCCAGGCCAAGTTACAGGTCACATTTGTGGAGAGGTATCTGCTTAAGTTAAACACTGTATAAAAAAAATACAAGGCAGAAGATTTACATCTCCATAGAGACAAGACACACCCCAAAAAGTTAAGCAGTGCAGTGTTTAAATACAAATACAAAGACCACGAAATAAACTGTATTTACAACATCACTTGATACATTTATAGTAAATGTAAAAAAACAAAAATCAGTATTGACAGACACACCATTGCCGCACTGTCTAAAATGTTCTATGGTTGAGACTGAACCGATCTATCTCAAGGGAGACTGCTATAAGTTACATTATAGGTCAGGTCTGTGGAGATGCAACCCTATTCACGAAGATAATTATTGTATTTTTGAGCAACAGAAACCCCTGTAATGAATAAATTCTAGGTAGATGGGGTACTTTCTTTAATGTTATACTATGGAGCATTCCAGACAAAGCAAAAACATCTCAGTGGAAGCAATTAGGTGACGGACTATCCACCAGAAAAGTTGCACAACGCACCTTTAAAAAGGGACTATTTCAGTTTATTCATCACCACAGACATATTGTACAAACACCTTATCTTTCAGTGCCTCATTCTCCCTGTAGACATACATGGGTGAGTTATGGGGTGAGTTATGGGGTGAGTTATGCAAGGCAGAGGAGCATTCAGAATGGCTATGCTGAGCATTCTCCTTCTCCTCTTCAGCAATCAGATCATTGTACGAAGAAACACACAAGTCGTGGTCTTGGAGGGACAAGGGATAACGAAGAGCAGCCCTCTCAATACGAACAGATCGCCGCACCGGAGTAAAGAAGCGCACTTCCTGTCCATTCACAACTGTGGAGTCCCTGCGCTGACTTGGGTGACCACTGCAAAGAAGAAATGAGATACAGGAGATTTTTTTTATAGATAAAAAATAACTGCTGAACAATAAAATCAAACAATCAAACTTGAATCACAACTACAATTTGAGTTTTCAGCTGGGTGGTGGTGTTCTGCATGTATGTCTATTGGCAGAATGTTCAACCAATGGTGACACGTGCACACATTAGCAAAAATTGACAAAATTGTTTTAATATAGTCTGAAAACCCCAAACATAAATGCTACAAGTATTTAAACAACACATTTTCAGGAGCCTGTGATTAATACAAGCATTCATGGTTTAGCTCAGGGGTCACCAACAGGTGCCCGCGGGCACCAGGTCGCCCCTGAGGACCACATGTGCCGCCTGCTGGCCGGTTCCAAAAATAGCATAACTCATTAGTGAGCAACATCTAAAATTTAATTGTCTTCTGTTGCTGTTCTTTTTTTAATCACCCTTGCATTTATTTCGTTTTAAATGACAATATCTTAAAAATATGGAGCCACATCAGCTCGTTTGATGATATAATTCAGCTTTTGTTTATGTTTTACCAATTCAGCTTTGTGCACATTATTTGTTTATGTTTTACCAAACAAAACTTAAAACTGCATGGCTCATTTGCATAAACTGCTCGGTTCCGCTTCTGTCGGACTAAAGGAGTTGACTCAGAGGAATGTGAGTGTTCTTTCTGTGACAGAGGGATGTTGTCCACATTGTGAGTCTGTTCTGTATATCGCCTTGGACATGGTTAAACTTATGTTGGCTACAGGTGTGATGAAAAGACTGAACGGTGTCTGAACATGCACACTCAACTTTATGTTGCACTAAGTATTAGGATCATCTGAAAATTTAACAATTACAGAGATTAATAAACTTAAAGTGCTGAATATTGATCTGTTTCACAGTTGGATTTCTCTGGTGATAATTACTGTGAGAAATCATTAACAGTGTCTACATGTACATGATTATCATGAATCATTATTAATAATGTATGCATGTAAAAGGCAAACTGAGCAAATTTGTTGTTTCGTATCAAAGCGTCTCAAACTGGACGCCCTTCATATGACTCCGCGCCCATCAAGTTGTTCTCAGCTTCAAAAAGGTTGGTGACCCCTGGTTTAGCCGTTTCATTTTAAACAAAAATGTGACAGTGACTAACTGCAGAACTGTTGGCTAACACTAGCTAACTTCCAAATGTACTCGTATCACACATTGTTATAAGATTGTGTAATTAAGTCTAACAGAATGCAATCAGTTAGCCTCACACCCCCAGGAAATGTGGATGCTGGGAATGCACTTAATTATCTCCTGGAGTTACTTACAATGTGCACATGCATTGGCAATCATCAAATTGCAAAGGCTGAAGTAATTTACATAATGGAACAAATATCCTTCCTTATTATACAAAAATTCTCAACATGGTCTAAATACAAGATGAACAATACATTGGAATAGAAACCTATGGCACTTTTTGCTTCTTGAGTTCAGAAAAGATTTGTGGAATTACCTCTACATTATGCCATGTCTGCTGCTCATATTGTAGGTCTTAAAAACATTATAAATTTCACCAATAAAAAAAGAGAAAACAAAGAAAGATTTAAGAAAAATCTTAAATATAATAATGAGTCGAAATGAGTAGTCCAATCTGTCATAAGCAATTCTGAAATACTGGAGGACACCCATATGCTATTACACTTCGCTGCTACCTTTGTCCTTCTACAGAAATACATATTTACCCAGGTGTGGCCGTTATCTTGTATTTCACCACAGAGGAATTTCCTTTCTCTGCACAAATCAGAGCTCTTGCAGGTTTTGGTGTTGTAGGGTTGTCCAACGTTTCTAAAGAGATTTCATGGGAATCTGCTGTTAGCACAAATAGGAGATAGACAATGTTTAAAAGAACTGGAGCACATTGGAGAACAAAGCAGCAAATGCTTGAAAGTATTGGAGTGACCCCACAAAAAGTGCTTATTTAATTTTTTTACCTCAGTTGATTGTTAATCAATTAATTGTTTTAATACATTACTTGAAGAAAAAAAACTTAAACACAAACCAATAAAACAGATAAAGAAACAAAAGGAGAGACCCATTGTGAACCAGCCTACATAAAATATGGACTATACCCAAACAGCACAGTAAAGACCTAAAAGCAGAAACTAAAGCGTACAAAGCTAAATACTAGATTAAATAATGAGAAAAATGTGTACAAAAATATGGAAAGCGTCTCAACACAGAGCACAACATATGTAAAGAACCTTACCTGGGTTATCGTCCCTTTTCTTCAAAATCTCAAACACCACAGTGCGCAGCTCATCTACAGGCTGTTAAAATAAACAATAAGATTCTTTTAATATTCATAACTTAAGCAACAGCCACATTCAGACGTGGTTACTTAAAGGTGCACAGTGTAACTTTTTGATTGTAGGTCTGTCCCCTGCTTGTTTCTATGGATATGTCATTGCTCTGCCTGGAAAGTTACACAGTATGACATTAATCAGCTCTACTTTATAGCTCAAAAATACCTAGAAAAACAGGCATTCTGACTGTGACATTATTACCCCTCGTCAGGTCTGTAAGTTGGTCTGGTTTGGTCTCTATGAAGATAGAAGGGTTTCAGTGCCATACTGTGAAACATTCCAGACAAAGCCATAACCTCTCCATAGAGAAAAAAAGTTACACATTGCAGCTGTAATAAGAAAAATAAAACAGAGATAAAAGATGGATAAAATCTTGCCTCCAAAACTAGACCAACTGCCTTCTCAAACATGGGAAGGACATCTAGGTTTCCCTCCTGCTCCATCAGACGAGCCTGGCAAATCCAATATTTAGCAAACTTCTGGGAAACCGCTGGTAGGCGTGAGAGCACTTCTTTCACCTGGTGTGTAGGGCAGCCCTGTGGTGCAAAACAATTTCACATCAGAACAAAGACTCTCTCAAATAATAATCTCTCTCTCTCTCTTATATATCTATATATCTCTATCTCTATCTCTATCTCTATCTATCTAGATAGAGAGATAGAGAGATAGATATACACACACACACACACACACACACACACACACACACACAGGTTCCATAGTGGCTCACAGCGTTTTTTTATATCATCGTATATCATATACCACCGTTGTGATGTGCCCTCGTGTATCCTCTTTGGGTCAGAAGAACTGCACGTTCTGGGCGTATTGTCAAGAATCTGTCTGTTTTCATAAACATGTGTTGAAACTGTGTGTGAAACTGGAAGATAGAAGGCACCCAGCACCTCAAAACAGAACCTGGCCCGTTCTGTTTTGAGCCTTGTTTACAGTATAAAAGATGGAGTGTCCCCCAGTCTGGTTAGAGTCTGCTGTGGGATACTTGGTATTTGCTGTCTGACTTGATGAATTGTGATGTTGTGATGTGTGTATGTTTGCTGCTGTGGGGAATAAAAGACACATTATTCTAGCACTAGCAAAGTTGTCTGTGTGTTCATTGTCTCGTCGATCACTCACGATCCTGGGTAAACATCTGGATTTAACGTTTTTCACAAAACATTGTGGTATTAAAATCTGTATTGCGTCTATTCCCTTAGTATCGAAATTTAGTTTAAACTTTTGATATTCTGACTAAGCCTGTCAACAAGAATATGAACTTATCTTTCAATATATGAAACCTGGAACAATATTTTTCGTATATTTATTGTTTGTACATTTTCTTTCCAAAAGGTGGAGAGATTTTAGTCATTTTCTGTACTGTGATGAGCTTTGAGATGTAGAAACAGAATAAATAATTTATATGGCTAATTATTGTTTCATCATTCTGCTATTTACTTTATTTTACTTGCAGCTCATGATACTTTATATTGCTCCACTGAGATTATCCAGTGAGTGACAATTTATGTTCAATATTATCATATATCACAGTATATAATGCTTCTTAATTTCTTATTATCTTGACAACAGTAAAAGGCACTGTACCTCCCCCAAGAGTTTGATGCAGTCTTCCAGGGAGCGGTCCACAGCACAGATGAGGGAGTGCGCCTCATCCTCCTCACCCATGTGGGACCAGAAAGGCTGAGGAGCCGCTATTGTGCGTCTGGCCTGGGACTTCGTGAACATCGGCGGACGTTTGTATGAAATGCCCTTCGCCGCACGCCATTCCTGAAGCTTTTTCCTACAAAACACATATGGATATTAATTAGATTTATAGTCAAATCTATACATAATTATCACTCCACGTAGCCTGAATATATCATATGGGGAAAAATACATTTAAACAGAAACTTATGACACTCTTTTAATCTCCAAAAAAGGATTGATACATGATTAAAGGTCCTACATTACACAAAACTAACCTGTGATCTTTAAGTCAGGTCAAACAGTGTTTACTGTTTAAGAGAAGAATGCCTGCGTATGCAGGGTTTGCATGCAAAACATGGGAATGAAACAAAACACAACTCTAGGTATGTTTTTGATGAGGAAACAATATGCATAATATAAATCAGAAAATAAAGTAATATGGGTCCTTTAACTTAAAGGCAATATTTAACTTTTTCCTTTTACTTAAACAGATCAAAAGCAGAAACTGGAACACAATTTTGATGTTGTGGATGTCATTTTGAGGACTCTTATACTTGATTGCTATAGCGGCTGTTACAGTTATTGAATATAAGAGTAAACCTTTTGTAATTAGTCAGACACCCACACATCACAACCACACATTATTATCAAACACACAGGGAAAGAAAAAAAAATATATTAACAAAAAAAGCTACAACAACTCAACACACACACAAAAAAGTAAGATACCATATTTGAATTTCCTTCAGGACCAATAAGTATTTTTCTAAAATGTGTAAAATCCCTCAGTCGTTAAGGTAGAATCCATGGTAAAGGAGAAATTAAATTTGTCAACTGGAAAAAAGTCAAATACATTTCACAGCTCATCGCAGCTGCTTCTTCAGTTATGGTCAGATTTCTGTTGGACACTGCTTTATATCTGCTTGAATGGAGGAGCTAACTACACTGAAACTAACACACCTGCTTGTTTACAGTTTCTGTTTATTAGCTAGGCCAAATGAACTGTAATGAATTTGGGGTCATATTAGCGTAATGACTCGTCCCTCGACAGGTGCTTTTCACACCTCTGAACCTGACCTGATGATCCCTGTTGTTTTCTTTGTTTTGATTTAGGTCTGAGGATGGAGTTTTAGATGGGACACAGATGATGTCTGTGGTCTCCATTTCTGTTCAAGGGTGAATTCCTTTCCTAACAAAATACATTTTTCTCTGGCTAAGAAAAAAACTGGCGACCCCAGACTCAGTGCAGTTAAATAGGCCTAGCAAACAAACAGAAACTGTAAACAAGTAGGTATGTTAGTTTCAGAGTAACAAATAAGCTTTTATCCACTTGACAAATTGAATTTCTCCTTTGCCATCTATTTAAAACCAATAGAAAATGTGTGGGTGATCTTACATTCGGTCCTGGGCAGCTGTGAGTGCTTTTGCATCGGACTGAGGAGGAGCTCGTCTCTCTGGGGTCTTCATACTGCTAGTTTGGCCGGTCAGGTTCTGGGCTCTGGACAGTTGTGGAGCAGTCTGTGGAGCTGCGGGCCTTTTCTTTTCTTTTGGTGCAGCAGGTGCTTGGAACGGTTTTGATAAAGTTTCCTTGTTTTGGATCTCTTTAGAAATCCTGCTTTTGTCACTGTGGTTACGTGCAGCAGGAACTTTGTGCACTCTGAAATTATCCTGACTTGTTGTCATGGTGATTGATGGTTTTGAGAAGCCTGGCTTATTTTTGTCTACTTTGAGAGGAAATGTAGGTTTTGCACAGCAGCCTAAAACTTTTGTTTTGGTAGTTTGTACCTTTGTATCTGGCTTTACAGATTTTGTTGAGCACCTTGATGATGTCTGCAGTCTATCTGAAAGTGTATTGCGTTGAGCTTTCTCAGCAATTTTACTTGTTGCAGCTGAAGGACGACATTTATTCTGCACTTTACTCTCTCCTCTTGTTGTCATAGTAACAATCTTCTCACTCACAGGTTTAAGGGCGACTGTGGACAGTGTTTTTCTCAAAGATGTAACTGATGGTTGTGAAACAGCCCTGTGTGACAAGGTACTGGAATGCACTTTGTAGGTAGAGGTTTTTGTGTCGTTAACAGTGGGCAAAATTTGTGGTTTTGATTTTCTGGGTTCAATCACTGCCGGCATCAGTCCTGTTCTGGTTTTAATAATGGGTCCATGTATCATTCTACCATTTTCAATTTTGCCCATACTGGTGGATGCGGTATTCGCACATAGGGTTGTAGTGATATTTGACAATTTAACAGCAGGAGTAGCAGAAAAGGGCTTTAATTGACCCTTGCCAACAGAGGGCGCTCTTGTGAATGGCTGCTTTTGACTGGCTGCATTTGATGTGGATTTGGAGTTTATAATTGTATATGTTTTTGTGAAAACTGGTATTTTATGTTTTTTTGGATCTTTAGCTATTGTGTTGGATACATTTTTACTGCTCTGATTTCCATACATGTTACTGGAACTTATATTTGTTGAGTTTTTAAGACCCAAAGGTTTTTTAACAGAGGTGACCTGAACAGTTTTAACTTTAAAATCCTTGTTGGGAGCTGGAATTGTGTTTTCTTTGCCATTGTGCACCTAAGTAAGATGAATAAAAATAAAATAGGTTGAAAGGTTGTGATTATATTGGCCATTAATGTAACAAGCAATGACTTACCTTAGGAGCAGATCTTTTACTTTTACAGATCTCATCTTTAACCATATTTGGTCTGGAAAAAAAAACATGGCTCCATAAATGTGGTGTGGCAAATGTAATAACAACCTTTATAAAAACAAAGTCTTACTTTTTGCTTTTTGCATTTGCCTTTGCTGCCAGGAATTCCATCAACTTTTGCCGACGAATTTCTAAACAATTATAACAACAAAATGTTATATAAAATACAAAAATCAGTTTGTACAAGCAAATACAATGAACATATTATTTGTGATTTAGACATACATAATAGGGGTGTAAATTACATTATTAATATTATTACTATTATTATTATTATTAGTAGTAGTAGTAGTATAAGCTTTAACGTATTCTACTGTTTGTTTATTACATTTTAATAGAAATAGTTAGTCTTTTTGGAAAGACTCTTAAAATATGCCATGTGCCAATATAATCCCTCATGTCATGCTTTTATTCATCTATCCATATATGGGTCTGGTCCACAGAGTAATGGGCGGCGTGCTGCCCCCGCGACCCAGTCGGATTAAGCGGGAGAAAATGGATGGATGGATGGATGGATGGAGTTTGTTTGATACTTTTAGATTACTATCCATGCCTTTTTCTTTGTCATTCCAATAGGTCTGATTATTTTCAAAATTCAATACTTGATACAGATAAAGTTTTGCAAGTTGTAATAACCATATTATTATGTATAAGATCCATCCATCCATCTTCTTCCGCTTATCCGGGGCTGGGTCGCGGGGGCAGCAGTCTAAGCAGGGACTCCCAGACTTCCTTCACCCCGGCCACGTCCTCCAGCTCCTCTGGGGGAACCCCGAGGCGTTCCCAGGCCAGCCGGGAGACATAGTCCTTCCAGCGTGTCCTGGGTCTTCCCCGGGGCCTCCTCCCGGTGGGACATGCCCGGAACACCTCCCGAGGGAGGCGCCCAGGAGGCATCCGGACCAGATGCCCGAGCCACCTCAGCTGACTCCTCTCGACGTGGAGGAGCAGCGGCTCTACTCCGAGCTCCTCCCGCGTGACTGAGCTCCTCACCCTATCTCTAAGGGAGCGCCCAGCCACCCTGCGGAGGAAACTCATTTCGACCGCTTGTATCCGCGATCTCGTCCTTTCGGTCACTACCCAGAGCTCATGACCATAGGTGAGAGTAGGAACGTAGACTGACCGGTAAATCGAGAGCTTTGCCTTTCGGGTCAGCTCCCTCTTCACCACAACGGTCCGATACAGCAACCGCATCACTGCCGACGCTGCACCGACCCGCCTGTCAATCTCACGCTCTCACGCACTTGAGGCAAGTGGAGGAGTGGAGGACCTAATCCTATGTATAAGATTAGGTCATAAATTCATGATTATAACAACAACCTGATACAACTTACCTATTTCATAGCAGATATCAACAGTACCCAGCACCAACAAGACTAAATTAAACCAGAAAGTCATGAAATAGAAATATAGATCATTTGTCTCTGACCCAAGCTAAAACGGAAGTTTGTCTTCAACATAGCTTGTTCATACACTGCCAGCTCTTGTGGAGCTTTCTGCTCATACAGACGTGAGGAGCACTTAGTTACATTTACATGAGCAACTTTTTAAACAAATTGTACTTCTCAGAGTACCTTTCTAGCAGTATACTTTAACGCCTACTTCAAGTAATATATTTTTATTCAAGTTACAATAGACTTAGTTGAGTAAAAGTTTTGGTTACTCTTCCCATTGTGAATAAGTCTAAGTGACAAAGCTTGTATTATTATTTTGCCGTGTCGTTGCTCTTGAGTACAACATTTGGCTATTCTGCCCATCTGCATAAACCTAAATACTACACCAATGGTCAGGCCACACTTTAGTTTATGTTCCAATAGTCTCCATGTGTGAACATTGTCCCTTCCCAGTGACGGTACACAGTGTATGCTAGTCTATGGTCCAAACAGAGGCGCACACGATATATGTCTGACCGTAAACATATGCAGTAGTAGTACCTCAAACTTTACCATCGCCAAACAAACTTTAACACGCATTTGTGTGGTTTAATTGTGTTTTGCTTTGTGTTTCTGTTTGCGTGTTAGCATCTACCACGTTCGCCGCTCTGTTAGTCAGCTTTAGCAACGATTCAACCATATAATGTTGTTGCTCACCTTTCCGGGTAAGTACATTTTCTACCGCATCCATGTTTGCCGGGGCTGTATCCATCCACGTAAATTTGTGTGATTATAATTGTAGTTACTGGAGGCTGGAGAGACTCATATCTGCACAAACTGCACGGACTAAACGGGTTTGTTTTGAAAAAGCCTCCTCGATTCTCATTGGTCAAATTTCAAATCTTGAACTGAATACGCATGCGCAGTCGTGACCTGCAGACAAGTAGCCCCATGTCAGTCTATGTATTATTTATATTATTAATCTCCGAAGTGCATGCATGTCTGAGGGCTCTTTAGTTTTTTGAAAAAATATTGTCGAGATCATGGATGAGAGAGAAAGTGGCTACAAATAAGTAGCGTAAGTAAAACAGCAGTGAGGTAAAAAAAATAAAATAAATTATATATTGTAATTAAATCTTGTATGAAAAAAACAATTTTGAACAACAGAAGCTTTCTTTTTTACATTTTATTTAAGTTAGAGTCAAAAGTTTAATTTAAATTACTATATAATATCATAAATAGTAAATAAGTTAAATAAATAGGTTTACATGCACTGCATGTAGTGAAATAGCGACCCCTTGTGTCAAAATGTGACTTGTCGTCGATACACTGGCATTACACTCTGTACTCAGTACATACAATGATATTACAAAATGAAATGTTGATGTTCACAGTAGTGTTGTAAACGGTGAAGGTCTAACCCTGCTGGAAGGAAAAGGTGTTGTTGCTGGAGGCCTGAGCAGACATCTGGAGGGGCTGGTTGTCCATGTCTGCGGTGCTGATGTACCACTCAGGAAAGTAGGCAGAGCGCAGAGAGCTCATGTCCACACCAGTGTCGTGCTTGTAGAAAATGAAACGCATCATTTCACTGCCAATGCTGATGTTTGCGAGCAGATCTTTGTTTTCCACTCTCTGAAAAAAGAGCAGATTTGTGATAATCACCAAATAATCACATAGTGACCTGGAAATGTGACTCCACAGACAGTGCAAGCACAGCACATGTATATAACATGTATATAACATGTATATAACACATGTATATAACACATGTATATAACACATGTATGACTGTTACCTCCAGGTGCAGACTCGGCACAGAGCCGTCCTGGTGACAGGAAAGGTAGTAGTTTGTGCCTCTGATGCAAAGGGCCACTGGTCTTCCCTCAGTTCTGGGTGGGGGTCGATATGTTGACATGTTCAGGTGAACTTAAAATAAATAAAAACTGCATTTTAATACTCAGAATAATACTATTGCACAGTCAAGTCTGTAAGAAATAGTTGTAACTATGTCATTAAATAAGTATTTTCTTCTATTCACCTTGGCGTGTCTCGCTGCCTCCCTGCAGCATGACCGCATGCAACTTCATGCTCTCATTGACCATGACCAGGTTCCTCTTTTGGCTGTCAGTCACACGGCAAGGGAGCTCCACAACTCTGGTGAACTGAGGCTGTGCTGCCAACAGCTCTGACACAAACCTCGCTGTGATAAAAGAATTTGGAAATAAGACAATGTACACATAAAACAAGCCTTAGTACAGAGGCAGAGGTTTGTGTGTAGAGTCCTAAATGACTAAATGATAAATGACTAAATGATTCTGCTCTACCTTCTACCATGCTCTCCAACAAGTTGCTGAGCAGATCTTCATCTCTGAAGTCGGGACTCAGGAGGGTTTGTGCCAGGCTGTTTTGGATGCGCTGCATGGCGATGACCACGTTCACTACTCGTCTCATGGTTGGAGGCTGCTGGGCAATTTCCAGGTTCACCACTGGGTAGGACAAATGGCTGGCATGGTACATCTTTTCTGATTCCATCTTTTGACTTGCTGCAAAAATAAAATACATAAATTAATATCTCAGGTATAAATGCAGGTATTTTACAAATGTAAACACCCAAAACAAAGTTTATTTACCTTTGGGACTTTGGGGAGATAAGAGGTTGTTGAGGAGGTCTTTGTATTAGATCCAACTGCTGCTTTGTCAGTACTGCCGTGTGCTCTGTCCTCTGGTATTTATTAGAAGTGAAGGGAATTTTCCCTTTCATCTCAAGGAAGTGGTGATGAGCTGTGATGATGAAATATTGTTCTTTTCCTCTCACTCTGCTGTGCTGTGGCTTCAGGAAGAAGGAGTTAATAGTTCATACAGTTCACAGCTAAACCTATATTATGTTTTACACTGTGAAAATGGGGCTGCAATTGACTTAATGTCACTAGTCGACTATTTCAAATAATATATTTTGATGATTATAACTCTGGTTTCACACAATCTTAAACACATATGAAAAAAAAAAACTTTCAATAACAGAAATGGTATTAAATCAAAATGTCATAGGAATAAACAATTTTTGCTTTTCATCAATAACACACTTTATTCATTAATGTTCTCAATAGAAGCCTTCAGTTGCTATGTTCAATCTTTTTTGTTGTTAATGTATGTTAAAAAGTAATGTAATTACAGTGTAATGTAATTTGCTTGGTTAGTCAACTAAAGAAATATTGCTGACTTGTCAATTGCTAAAATACTCAGTCGCAGCTCTAACATATTTAAAACTCGAATTCTGATAATGTATCTGGATTTGAGCTGTTTTCATTATAGGTTTGATTTATTTGCTTTTAATTGATCTTTTTTTCTTGCCTATTGTTTTATTTATTTATTTATTTTTTGTATATTTGTGCTTGAACTATGAACATGTTAAAAATAAACTCCTGAGCCTTTTCAGCAGGTTTCAGACAGTAATAAAACTGTAAAATAAAAAATGTAGTGGAGCAGAAGATACCTGCTCTCAAATGTAAAGTATCCACTATTTCAGTACAGATACCTAAAAAGTATTCTTAAGTACTGGACTTTACTACTTATATTCCACCACTGAAGTCCAGATGTGTTAACAATGTATACATTGATTTGAAATAAAGCCTTGTATTTGAACAGGTAAGAAACAAGAGAACTACGTAAGTCAGTTTAATTAATCAGGAGTTCCTCTCTGTCTTTAGCAGAGCATTATCCATAGCTTCATTGGCTTAGTATGACTTCAGAGGAAGTGAAGAAATCTCAAACTCTGCCTCACTGATGCAATTTTATTATTGTTTGTGGAATTTACACCCCTTATAGACGCGCAGTGTTTAAACAAGGTGAGGCATTCTACAAACTGAAAGCAGGAATATTTGGTATTTCATTGTGTCATGTCTTTAACTTTTACCATATTGAGTACTTTTGTTATTTCTATGGATTTATTTGAGTCATTAAAGATTCTTAAGAACATCTACACCTTTATACAAATATAGGTAGTACACAGCTACTCAACTTTATTCACTTGAGCAACATTGAAAAATATTTATATTATAATTATATTAAGAATTATATTGAAAATATTTATTAAAGGGCTTTTCCTGGAGTGTTTCACAGTATGGCACTAAACCTTTTTATCTTCATGGAGGTCAAACCAGAACAAGTTACAGGTCATATCTGTGAGCAGGCAGCCCCGCTTATAGTAAGAATGACAGTTTTTCTTGGTAATCTACAATTTAAAACCACCCATAATTTAATACATGTAAGAGCACTGAAGCTGCTCTCCAGAGCAGACAGAGCGTCCTGCAGGGGGTGACACTCATGGCCCAGCATAGAGATAATCTTAGCCAGGACTCTCCTGTCCTCCATCTCCTGCACTGAGTCCAGAGGACAGTCCAGGACGGAGCTGGACTTCTCGATGACCTTGTCCAGCTTCTTCCTCTCCCTCTTTGTGATGCTGCTGTTCCAGTAGACCACACCGTACAGGACGGCTGATGCCACCACAGAGTCATAGAAGTCTTCAGGAGTGGCCCCCTCACTCCAAAAGAGTCTCCTCAGGAGATAGAGCTGCTCTGGCCCTTCCCGTACAGTGCATCTGTGTTGTGAGTCCAGTCCAGTTTGTTGTTCAGATGAACACCCAGGTACTTGTATGAGTCTCACTCTCTCAATGTCCCTTCCCTGGATGTTCTCTGAGGGGGCAGTAGAGTGGCGTCTGTGGAAGTCCACCACCATCTCCTTGGTCTTCCCTTGATGATGAGGTGGTTCTGCTGACACCGGTCCACAAAGTCCTGTGTTAGTCCTCTGTACTCTGTACTGATCTGTTGCTGTGGACTTTGTGGAACTAGTTTCTTTTTCCCTCGCATGGGTAAGGTTCCCCAAATTAAAAGTTTGGATGGAGGCAAATTATCTGCTTATTTGAGTAAATGGAATATAATCATTATATAACAACAACAACAACAACAACAACAACAACAACAACAACAACAACAACAACAATAATAATAATAATAATAATATGTAGTAGTAGTAGTAGTAGTAGTAGTAGTAGTAGTAGTAGAATTAAGATTTGTTATTTATTTTTTTCTTGAAAACATTGCATTAAAAAAAGGATTACATTTTTTCCTCTATAGCCTCCGATGCTTGTATTTAGAAAGTTTGGCACTTTCACATCCCGATTTTGAAATGTTAGCATTGCCAAAGAAGAAGTGTGTGATAAACATGACAGAGCAAATATGTTATTATTAATCTGTCTTCTCCAAAGCTCAAAATGCTCTGTTCCACCTTGTGGTGTCAAGAAGCTAGGGTTTTTACCTAAGGTTTTTAAGCTAAGGTTTTTACCTTTAGCTCAGCAGAGATTCCAGGGCTGAAATCATTTAAAAGATTCAAGAGGACATGTATGGAGTTTAAAAACACAATGGAGCAATTCCTGTATTACCACATGACATCACTATTTGAAAATGAGTTTTTTTAACACTGCCTAAATACGCAAGGTTCATGTGTAAAATGTGTAAATGAAACAAAACACAACTCCAGGTATGTTTTTGATGAGTAAACAGTATTATAACATCAGAAAATAGTGTAATATGTGCCCAAATAAGCCTTTCTACATCAGTATGTTTATAGTTAATTACAATATGTATTTCCCCACTACAGGTAACACAGACCCAGCACCACAAACCTGTTGGATATATTCTTGGATTAATCACAGTTTCAGCTTATTGTCTCCTGGACCTGCTCATTCTAGTTTTACAGCAAAATTCCCAGTGATGTCATAGTGTGGGAGCAGCTATGCACGGATTTCGCAATACCACACACTTCTCACAAGGGTAATTTTCACTTCCTCGCCCTCCAGATCACAGACACATGTCAGACCTCTGTACAAACACTAATGGTTGAGGAAGGCTTATGTTGTTTCCCTTTCACAAACATACCTGGTGCTCTGTTTTGTTTTATTCACACAGTCACACAAACCCTGCGCATTTAGGTTTTCTTCTCTTAAACAAAAACACTCTCTTCCACGTAAAGCCTTTTTAGTACATATTATGTCACAATAATATCACATTAATGTACATTCCTCATTCTATTTTATTTGTTTGTTTTTTGTAGACAAATTATAATGAACTGTGAATGAAAGAAAACAGAACTCCAGATATATTAACATAACACGACTTAAAGCTCACAGAAGTCAGTTTAGTGTAATAAAAGGACCTTTAAAATGTCTCTTTACACAGCCTAATGCTATATCGAAGAACCATATGAAGAACACATTCATATGCAGACACGGGGAACAAGGTGGATTAAGTCTTGTTGGATTTGGTTCCTAGTGCTTTGGTGGACAATTGTCTAGACCAGGTTTTGGTCCTGTGCAGTGTGGATGAAGGTTCGGACTTTTGGACGTGAGGAGAGAAGGGAGAGGTAAGCCTATAGTGGATATAAACCTTTTGGTGTTCATCAAGGGTCAAATTAGATAAAAAAGACAAAATAACTGCAAACCACTCTACCAAAATTTAGGCTAGGAAATTGTGAAATTTTCTATTCTATATTCGGTTCCATTTTAAATTAGAGAACAAAAAAATGTACGGTATCTGTATCTGAGTCATGTGAAATTCTTCATTAAAACAGAAAAGCATACTATTTTTCTCAGAATTAGAACATTACAAGATGCAGTTAATGATCATTTCCACTGTATAACTTAAGAAACTACAGTTGCTTGAAAATACACATGAAGAGAAAGCATAAATCATTGACACCAAATGAAATAAGTGTTATGAAGGTCTTTTTGGTCTTAATTTTGACAAAATATGCAGTTTTTCCTTTGTGGAGCAAACTTGTTCACCTATATTTTCAGTCCACCTGCACAACAACACACCAATATTAATATTATGATACACATTCTTTGATTCAAACACCAAATTAAGCACAATGCAGGTCAGAGTATTTGCAATCTATACCTTTAATTTAAAATGACAGATGTGTACAGGTACAGTAAAAAAATGGAGTGTAATGTTCCTTATTCCCAGATTGTCTTTGGGGAAAAACAAACAATAATTTACAAATATACCAGTGTGAACCAAATCCCACCAAACCAATTAAAAACATATAAAAGAAACACAATGTAAAATCAAATAGCAAGAAAAATTTATGAATTTCATCTGACATTTCACAAATACGTTATCTTTACACACTTGCATTGAAGGATACAATAAATAAAATCTCTTGTAAGTATTTTCTAGTCGTGAGGTGAACATGAATCCCTCTTTTGGTTGAGTTCCAACCAGCGTAAAGGTGCAATATGTAACTTTTCTGGTGGGTAGTCAGTCGCCTGCTTGTTTCCGCGGAAATGTTACTGTTCTTCCCAAAATGCTCCGCAGTAGGTCATTAAACGTCTCATCTGAACTTCATCTATCTTGCATTTATTCAATTAGAGGCCTTTTTATTGCTCAAAATACAGTTAAACACGGCCTGGTTTCATCACCTCCTTGACGTAGATAAGTTTAATGCCAAAGTGTGGAACATTCCAGGCATAGCGATAACATTTCCATGGAGACGAGCAGGCGGTGGTGCCAAAATACACAAAAGTTACACAGTAAACCTTTAAGTGATGGTATTTTGGTCACATGCGCACTTTAGTTTAGACACTTATATACAGGCACAGAACCGCAGCTGCTTTCAAATCAGCTGCTACAATAATGAAAGAGGAGACAATTAAGTTGAAGAAACTCAAAATAAAATAAAAGACAACGTACCCAGTGACACATACTTTCATACTGATTGTCAAAAAACAGTTTAAAGATACCTATTGCTGGTTTTCAGATGACTTAATATTAAAAACGCCTAACATTTCATAGAGACGGGGCAGTTCTTTTCGCACTATAGTAATATCAACGTCTTGGTCACTAAAACAAAAGATCAGTTTTAAAATGTAGATTAAAAGAATCTTATAACACATGTAATCAATAGCTTGGAATTATCCTCTTAAATGAACAATTATGTGAGTTTAAGGGACTAAGGGGCTCGAATTGGACCCTCTTCCAATTCATTTAAATAAGAGGGGGCCCATCTAAGGCTTTTTGCCCCAGGCCCTCAAATTTCTGTCAAAAGGCACTATAAATCTGCTAGTATTCGCTTTGAAGTGGATTATTTCAGATCTCTTTTTAGACTGTTCACACTAATGCATCTCTATGGACATTTTACTGGTAACAAACATGACTGATTTCCCCCAAAGCTTTTGATTTACAACCCCTATGGTTTTTATGGTTAAATGTCTCCCTCTCCCTCATCTTCGAGTATGACACAGTTACTTCTCAAATCCGTGTTGTCAATTATGCTAAAAGTGTAAGCTGAAAATCTATAAAAAATTTAAAAAAATCTAAAATCTGAAAGCCAACAAGAGGTGATCACTTCTCAAACCACGAGCAAAAGGCAAAGATGTACAGTAGGCTACATATTAAACCCAAACACACATATAGTTCAATAAATATCATTTCTTCATTATAAGCTTTTTTCCGGAAGATACGAGTTGTGTTTCTTGGTGTAAAGATGCTCTTTGCCTTCTAGCTGGTGAGATCGGTGGAGAGAAGACTGCACAGTGCTACACATGCTGCAGAGTTGTTTTGGGGTTTGGGGGGCGTACAGTAGCTGGGGAGGGGCAAAAAAAGGGGGTTGTGGGGTCTCCCTGAGTCTTTCAATTAGGACAGAAAGAAAGGTAGCAGAGGTCCAATTACATGAAGGTGCACAAAACAACTGGAGTCTCCTAGCATCTGTTCACTGCAAAAACGCAACATGTACAGAGTTAAAATGACTTGAATTCAGAATATTACAGTAATGACTGGTTTAGATCTATTTGGTATGTAGGTCTATTAGTAATACCCAAATATTTCAAGTCAACAGCCCCAAAAGAGCAAGGGACCCCACTGTAAAATGAAATTGCAATTGTAATTTAATTAATTATAGGTGTATTATATTATATATTATAATTTCTCAGTGCAAATCTGGCTTAATAACAATGGTTTTGACATTTTGCATTTTTATATTTGAGACATTTGAATTTTTTGACTCAATAAAAAATATCTGTCCCTGGAAATTTTAATTTAGTTCACAAAAAATATGAATGGAAGATTAATATTCAGAATTCAAGCAATTTTAGCTTTTAACTGCTGATTTTTTTTTCTTTTTTACAGTGTTTCCTTTGGTATGTCCAGAGTCTTTGGATCTTGCTTGTTCCCACTCTTAAGCACAGTCTGTGTCTCTCAGCCTAAAGGTGCAGTGTGAGTGGGCGGGGCTGAGGGTCAGATGCTGTTGTCCAGAGTGCTGTGGTGATTCGGGGCGCTATTGGGGGAGTGGATTTCATTTTGAAGGAGTAACGTGGTCTCGTCCGGGCCGTTTTCTAGAGCGTTTGAGTCCGGCCCGTTCATATCGGAGATGGCCAGGGGGGTGGAGGGCGGAGGCGTGGTTGTGGAAGGGAGACTAAGGGGTACGGAGGGGTCCAGGCTCGGTGTTTGATGGGTGCTTTCTGGAGATTGAGGAGTGCTGTCCAGGCGGGACGCGATCAGGCCGTTCTGGTACTGGGCCCTGGTGACCTGTAAGGATTGTAGGGAGAAGATAGCACAAAATATGGGGTTAGCCGTACAGATACAGGTGGGAAGAGTAGCCAAGAAGTGCAGAAAACAAAACAAAAGATAAAATTACTCCATTAAAAAAGCTCATGTTGAACGTAAAGAGTTTTATATTATGCAAAATGGATTCTTAGTCAGTTTTAAGCCATGTTATAATACTGTTACGTCATCAAAAACATATCTGGAGCTGTGTTTTGTTTCATTCATACATGTTTCAGTAACCTTTTATTATTAGTTTGGCTACATCTACAAAGTTCAAAATGCTCTGGTGTTTTCAAGTGAACAATTAAGGCTTTTACCTTTTACCTTGTTTAGTAGAGATTGACATTTCCAGGGTTGGAGTTGCCCACATGATTAATAACATACTTCCTGTATTATCGCATTGACATCACATCTCATCACATCATTTGGGAGACAAACAGCCTTAATATACTGGAATGTGTTTTAAACGTGTGGATAAAACAGACAAAACAAAACTCTGGGTATGTTTTTGATGTGGAAACAAGATAAACCAGAAAATAGCGCAATATTGGCTCTTTAATATATGCTTTTGTCACTCTTTAACATGACTCACAGTGGGAAGAGTAACAAACATTTCCTAACATTCCTACCGTTACGGCTCTCAATATGCTATTCATTTTGTGACGTAGAGAAAGACAAAGTTCTGTCAAAGCGTGATAGAAAACAAAAAAGGCAGAACCCACATTTAAACCAAGCCTAATAGGAAACAAGTTTGTACATACTTGATTAAAGAGCTTAATTATCTGAAGGACACTGAGTCATACGGCGCGCCCTTTTCAACGTGTCGTCACATTGGTAAAAATGTGACGACACAAAAAGGGACGCAACAATGTAAATGCACTACCACGTTGTCCAAAGGAGGGCGCTCTCTCCACCTCACAAAATGGCAGCCCTGTCAGTTAAATAATGTGGGATAATATTTAGTTTTAATATTAGATTGCTGAATACTATGTACATTTTCAAGTGACAGGTCCACTGCTTTGCCTGGAACATTCTACAGTGCAAATAAAAACTATCAATCTCAGTTACTAGTCAGATCTGTGGAAGGGCAACAACCCTCATGGTATAAATTAAAGTAAGTAAGACATATTTGACCATAAAAACACCTGTAATAGATAGATATATAGATATTATACTGAATATTGTAATAATTTGCAATCATTTAAGACAGTAGTAACAGTGAAAGCACCTTGACAAACTGCAGGTCTGTGAGGGCGCGCACGTTGAAGTCAGGGATGTACTGCTGCACGGGGAGGCTGTTGTTTAGTTGACTGTTACTGCCGCTGATGGACAGAGACTCGGTCCGGTCCGCTCCGCTCAGAGACGCCGTGCGGTTGAGGCCACTGATGTGAGAGGGGGATCGAAACTCTGAAACACACACACATAAGAATAACATTACAACGATGTTATGTGTGTGTAGATCTATGGACAAGCACTGCACTGCAAAAATGTAATATCTAACCTGGTTTAAAACTGCTTGAATTCAGAATATCATGTCATATCCATAGACTGTATATACACATGTATATAAATGCATAGCTAACCTGATGACTACTGCGTTCTAAATAGGACTCCATTGACTTTCCATTTGACTTTACAGTGAAAGATGGTCACCCCTGTCTCTATAACTACTGCTGTGAGCGTCAATGTTCATATTAAACCGCTAATTAAACCCCTAATTCCTATTGCTAATATGGAACTCAATTATAAATTAGCTCCACAATCACTCACCTTATGAGTCTTATATCTCGTCTACTCATTTATACAGTCTATGGTCACATCTGTATTTGAGAGGTTTTGACTAAAGATTAGGTGATGGGATAATTGCTTGTATAGAGTATTCAATGGTTTTATGATAAAATAAATTACATTCACTGTTCAACATAGTAGCAATTTTCTAATCTATTTATCAAAGAAATATCTGGTAAGTCAAATAATGTAGGTCCATCATGTAACATCATTTGAACTAATCAAAACTACTAAAATAAAGGGAGCACTTTTCTGGTAGAATATCTGCTTCCTGCTCATCAATATATTCTGCAGTATGACATTAAGCATAAGTATCTAGAGTCAATTACAGACGGGTGCATTGATACTAAAACACTTCTGTTTAGTTTAATTTACTGCCAAACATTAGATCTGAACATAAGAAGCGAAATAAAAGCATCTCCATGGAGACAAGAGGGTGACAGACTCTGTATCAACAAGTTATTATGCACTTTTGAGATTAATATTCTGATTTCAAGTCATTTTAACCCATTTAGATATCAATTTCATGCAGTAAAACTACTTCCTGAAAAGGTGGTTTTAATGGAAGACAAGATGCAGTGAATCTGTTATGATTAGATGATGATGATTATTTTCTCCGCCAAGGAGATTATGAGATCGAGTCGGTTTGTTTGTTTGTTTGTTTGTTTGTTTGTTTGTTTGTTTGTTTGTTTGTTTGTTTGTGATGATCTGGATCCAGACCTGGAATCTGGATCTGAAAATACAATCTTAGTGAGATATCTCGGAAAGTACTGGGCGGATCTTCATGAAATTTTCACCTGAGGTGGTCCAGGGACAAATGTAGTAAATTTTGGTGATTTCTTAGATGCAGTGGGTTTTTCCCAAACATTATGCTGACCTCAGCACTTTCTAAATGTGCACTGTATTTCTCTTTTTAGGCGCAGTAGGTTTATGCAAAACATTGTCTTGACATCAGTATTGCGGTTTTAGATGCTGTCACCATGATGTTTGGTTCTTCCTAAACATCATGGTGACATAAGCACTTTATGAGTTTACAGTGTATTGTGCAGAAAATCTCTCTCAGAAAATATCTCCCACTCGAAAAATATCTTGCATCTGTGTCCTTGGCGGAGATAAGAAATTCATTATCAGAAGATTATTATTATTATTATTATT
>KN493777.1:0-15476 GCA_000787155.1 Scartelaos histophorus | reverse complement strand
AATTTTTCTGTTGGAGGATCTGTCAAATGGTTATTGCTTTGTCTCGTAAGTTTCACAATATGGTGTTAAAGCTTCATGGAGACCAAACCAGATCAAGTTACAGGTCAGATCTGTGGAGAGGCGACCCCGCTCGCAATCTGAATGCCTGTTTTTGTTGGGATTTTTGAGCTATAAAACCAACTGTAATTAAATAAATGTAAGGTGAAGTTGTTAAATGACATTCCAGGCAGAGTAGTGACATCGCCATAGAAACGAGCAGGTGATGGACCTTCAACCAAAAAGTTACATAATGCATCTTTAACATAAATCTGTACATTCAGTTAATTTATATAGTTTTATGAATTGGAAACTAGTTTGAAACCACTTTATTTTGTAGATTTTCTTGTAGTTTACCTTGGAGTAAAAGTAGCGGCACACAGCTTCCTGAGCCCAGGGCTGGTAGTAGAACTCTGCTCTTCTCTCCTCTTCGGGGTTTCCCACCACATCAGTCATAGTCTGGAGAAAAAAGGGAAAATATACAGTTTTTAATATACAAAAGTGTCTTCATAAAGTTAATTCTGAAATATATTAATTCAGGAAATGAACAACCTGAATAAAGTCATGTTTAAGTTTGGGCTAGTCACCATGACACAGCTATACTTCCCAACATAATTCCTTACATACCAAAATAGGTCCAGCTCCATTCTCAGACTCTGACTTTTCCCAGCTTGTTTACACTGCTCATGCATATGGACTTTAACTGAATTTACCTTTAACTAACTAACCAACAGTCACAGCAGGGCTAGATTTTATGGACTCCATTTCTTAACTATTCAGACTTCTCAAATAGCATTTTGTAAAATGAATTATAAAGTTCCCTATTCAAAACTCAAAGCTTTCACATTTGGATTTGTGTATCCTCCATAGACAAGGTTATTTGGTTAACAGATGCATGATATGAGAAAAATATCATACTGCAGTATTTTAATGTACTTTGAGTTCAGTAATCTTGGTTTAGTTTTTATTTTGACACATTTGACTTTTAAATCAAAACCAAAACAAAGCAAAAATTATATTCTACTTCCAATGGAGAACTTTATAGCAATACCACTTTACATCTGCAGCAACATACTGTATCATTCTTAATTTTGCCTATGCACACAATAATACAAGTTTTAACGACTAATTTTACACGTACATTATTCTCGCATCCACATATATAAATGTGAATGTACTTAGTCACATTAGTGGTGCCCCCGGCCGGGCCCCCACACTCACCTTGAGGTCTCTGCACTGGGACTGCAGCCAGTCGTTGATGAAGCCCTGAGGATCTCGAGCAAAACTCAGCATGAACTCCCTCTGCGTCTTCAGCTGGTTTATGGTCTCAATCGTCTCGTGGATCTACGACACATGTATATGTTCATTTTACTTTTTGTTTATTTAGCATCCAAATAACAGAATACAGAAGTGAGATCTAGGGCTACATAGTTAAAACAAAACAAAACACTTTTTTGCACATTTTTGCTCAAGTTATGCAGTTGTTACTAGATTTGCACAAGTGTGATTCTGTTCAGAGTGCACATTGTAAACTAGTCCAGGAGCATTAATATTCGTTTGTATTTAATTTGAATTATATTATTATCTGGTATGAAACTAAAACAAGAATTTGAACAATTTAAACAATACAAAAAACAAAACAAGAACATATTGCTAGTTTTATTTCTTGCAATTGTTATTATATTTGGCTTTATGTGATTAATTTATGTGATAAAGTGTGATTGCATATTGTAAACTAGGCCAAGAGGATTAATATTATGAGCTGATATGAAACTAATACAAGAATCCAAGAATTTCAGGACTTTACAGATTTATTTTTCTTTGTAGAGGACATTCTTTAACTAAAATAATTGCAGTCCTTGCGGTTTGATCATTGCTCCAACTGATATTTAGATTATATTTTGATATTTTGATTGTACAGCCCCAGTGAGGACAATTATTTGAGTTTTGTTTTATCTTTATAAAGCCACAATTGTATCACAGTGCACATTTTACTTAATATAAATAAATTAAATTGGGAATTGCCAGAAACAGATTTGAATAATGGAACACGCATAACATTACTGGAAAGCTTCCTGGTTGGACTGCAATTTTTATAAGACCACCATATTGGATAAAGAAATAACTGTAATCAACAGTTATTACATAATTGTCTTATAATGGACATTTGAATGGCCTTATTAACAAAGACAGTATTCAGGAGTGCAGCTGATGGTTTTGTGAGAACTGATTGAAATTTGGTTTGGTTTGCCAGGAAACCTCTAGTGCCAAACGGTCTCTGCTGCCAACAAAATGACTCCAGAAAGAATAGCGGCTCTTACACAGATAATGGAGATCAAATTTAAATATGGTGCAAACAGATTTCCTTCTAAATTAATACATATTTAAACTGGACTGCAAAGACTGAGTCTTTTCCTAACCTATTTAAAGAAGAAGGGATTCACTCATTTTTTTAAAAGTCACATGGTGCGCTCAGAGCTTTTTGCATGTTTTTCCAACGTGTTTTTTAACTACAAATAAACTAACCAAACCCAATAGCAATATTGGTAGTGGTTCCAGTTTCAAGGTTTGGATAATAATAAATAATAAATGGCCTATGTTATACCAGAATGTTTAATCTTTTATTAAATGTGATCCTATAGATATCTGAAGATTTTTTTTTCGATTATCACTTCTGTCGTGTGTGATTATGGGTCAATGAAGTTTAAGGAAGGAACAGGCAAATCTTAATTTAGTTCCTATTGAACTTTTTCAAATAGTTACAATGTCATGTCTGCATAAATCTATGTCTGACATTTATAATAAGCATTTTTAGTGTTTTTTATTTGTATGAATTGGCTAAGACCTTCAAAAATATCATGTGGTGCGATGAGAATAACTTTAAAATTGCTTTATTTTCTAAAACATGGTTGGGATGTTAATCTAAGTTCTGAGTGATATGAACATGATATTGATATTTGACATTTTGCAAACGCTCGGACAATATTTATTTGAATATTATCAGGGAAATACCTCTTCAAGAAAGCAGATATTGCATGTGTTCACAAAACACTTCAGAAAATATGCCCCAAAAATTAAAAATATATTTGATTAAATGTAGAGTAATTTTAAAAAAGACCACATCGCATTTTACCACTAAGTCCAAAAACCATGCATAATAACTAATGAAAAAAATATTCCTTATGTAAACAGGGTTTGGGCCTGGTTTGGTGCAGGTTTAGTTCCGGGTTTAGTCCCAGTATGGACCTGGTTTTGCTCTAGCATTGACTGATATTGGCCAAAGCGTGGTTTATAATAATTGAAATGTTTCAATTATACATCAACTAATAAGTCTAGATTCTTGCCTTTCTGCTTACTAACATTAAAAAGGTACACTGTGTAACTTTTCATGGAAGGTTCTCATCTCTTCTCCAAGGACATACTATACATTAATGTGGAGCAAAGTAGGGTGACATTTCTGGGCCACGTTACAGGGCAGATCTGTGGATAAAAGTCACCCTGCCCTCAGTATGAATGCATGTTTTTCCAGACAGTAAAATCTGATGGAATTAAATAAAAAGTTTAATGCAATACTTTAGAAGATTTCAGGCAAAGCAACAACTTCTCCATGGATACAACTAAGTAAGTGATGGACCTCCAGAAAGTTGCACAGTGCCCCTTTAACAACTCCTTTCACAAATTGACAAAGCTGATTTTACATTACAAGTTTACCTTATTATCCAGCCCAGCGATCTCCTGCTGACTGGCCGTGGACAACAGGAAAGAGTTCATCTGAGTCTTGAGAGTGTCGTCCACCTCCACGTCAATGTCATAGCACGCCGTCTTCTTCTGGTCATTTGGATCCACACTGTAAAAGAGAGAAGAGATAATCCGAGTTCATTTAGAGTGCGTATTTAAATAGGGGGCAGAATTGAGCGAATGGGCGGGCAAGGTCACCTGATCACATGATTGATGATGATTGGTTCTGGGGGCATGAGGAGGGCATGCAGGCGCTGTGGGATCTCCGAGAACTTCATCCGCTGAGTCTCAAATATCTGCAAAGTAGTCACAGTATTAGTAGCAGAAATAGTAGTAGTAGAAATTGCAGTAGTAGTATTATATTCTTTGTCACAAACAGACCTGGAGTTGTGTTTTGCTTCATTCACACATTTTACACACAAACCCTGCATATTTAGGCATATTTAAAACACTCCATCCACTTTGTGATGTCATGTGGTGATACAGGAAGTGCTCCACTGTGTTTTGAAACTGTACACACCTGCACTAAAATCATTTGTATGAGTTCAGTCCTGGAATTTCCCATCTCTATAGAACTATAAGGTTAAAAGTAGCTGTTAACTTGATCTAGGTCTACATGAGCAAAGAAAAGTTCTACTAAACATTCGTCAGTAAAATTTATTTGTTATGGTAGAAAAAAACATTTTGACCTTTGAGTAATCCTGTATTAATCTGTAATTCCAAACATGTGAATGAAACAACATACTCCAGGGATATTTTTTTTAACAAACATTGTAACATGACTTAAGCTCAGAAGAGTAAATATAGGACTTTCAAGTCAAGAAGTAATTCCTTTTTTCTGCATTTCCTGTAGTTATGACTTTGTGACATAAAATGCACTATTTATTGTGGTACCATTGGAATTAATCGTGCTATTAATTTTGTCTGTTTATGTTGGCAAATAGTTCAGACATTTAACAGGACACAGCTTTCCCCAAACAAGGAGAGAGGAACGCAAGTGTTCAACAACAGAGCAAGGATTCGGATGACAGTTGGGATTAGCTGTTCTTTGGAAGTATATTTAACGCCAAATTTACACATGGTAATGGGAAGGGTTGTCACAAGTTTTAATTTAAATATGTAAAAATACTTTGACTTTGCAACTTTTAGTAATCAAGATGTAAAGTAAGGCTAAGCTCCAATTTCTACGCACACAAAAAAGTCACAGGGAGTTGTGCTGTAGTTTTACAAGACTCTCCACCAGAAAAGTTACACAATGCACCTTTAAAAGACAGGAAATACATTTTGAAATTGGAGACTGACAACTGACCTGCTGCAGATACTTGTCACAGTTGATGAACTCCCTCTCGTGGGGGTCCTGTAGTTTGTGGGTCTTGACGTACTGCCACAGAGCCTGGATGATGACAGGTCTGGTCTGGGTGTGGATGCCCAGCATACGGGCCAGGCGGGGGTCCAGTTTGAACTGGGGGGGCTGATAGTCCAACATGAGGAGCACGGTGCAGCGCACGCCCACGTCTCCGGGACGCTTCACCTGGAAACCATCTGTCTCCTGGGTGGTGGCCGTCCTGTGCCACTAAGAATAAAGGGACATTTATTAGTTTTATTAGTCTTCAAGTAGCATACTACAAACCACGTGCTCATTCAGTCATTAACAATTCAAAGCTGTAGCCTAAAATCATTAAACCAAACAATTAACTCCTGGATTATCACATATAGATTCAAGCTGAAGTTCAGTTTTTTTACCAAATAATAAAAAGGAAAAAGCATAGTAAAAAAGTAAAACAACAACAATCCAACCAAATCATGACCAGTTTATTCATTTTTTTCCCCATTTTATTTTGACTTGTACAGATACATTTATTTAATGATGTCTTATTTGACACCTGTGCCATCTTTTTTGCTACTTATTTACAATTCATTATTACCGTTAATATTTTCTCTCTTTGGTATTATATTGTGATGTGTGAGCTACTGTGCCCAAATAATAAAGTTTGTCTAAATCTAAGTTTAAGTATCAAAATAAGAACCAAATTGTGACAAAGCAGAATCGTCCCACCCCTATTGAGTATTGTTGGGTCACAGTGTAAATTTGCCAGATCAGAGTAAAGATACTAATTAACAACTAAAAGGAAGATCATGATTTAAAAAAGGTACAGCATGTCATTGTCTGGAAGTGGCACATCACCTGCATGACTCCATGGAAATATCTTTAGGAAGAATCTTTAAAGAATCTTTAAAAACCTGCCATTTCTTCTTATTAATAGATAGGGATTGCAATACGCAGTAATTTTACACCAAACATTACAACATTAAAACCTGAGGCACTATAAAAAAGGAAATTACTTAAACACAGACCTCGAATTCATGACAAATATTTAACCAAAAAGTCCCCTAGAGCTGCATAACTATTAATATATTTTACATCAATTTAACCAGAAGCTATAAAAAGGAAGCCATTGCTCATTTGAGTGTAAGTGTATTCCCCGAGTTTTCATTTAATATCAAGACTCAAAATCGCTCCACGTCGAATCGTTTTACAGACCCAAATTAATTACAATATCAAAACACTAGACAGAAGACCAATACAACTATTATAATCTAATTTGAGCACGAAATTTATGAGGGAGAGGAATTTTAGGATGTTCTAGTTTCACACTTTTATGTACTATGTTGATTTTCTATTCTAATAAAAATAAAATTCAGGCCCGACTGCACGTGTAAAGTGTATTTCTGAACCCTCCTTCATTTTGTCCTTCATAACTTCTCCAGTTACAACAGTGTAGTTACTTTTTGTAGCATAAACAAAATACTTCCATTAAATTTTTCACTACCAGCCTGAATAATCATAAACACCGCGCGTAATATCCTCATTTATTTTCATTTTGTTGCTATGACGACCACTGAACATCTGCCCGGTGCCCTAACTCGAGCTTTAACGTATAAATCTTTAGACAAAACGGCCTTATTCACATTCACAGCGCCGCCAGTGTTTTCATCAAGGTCTGGTAAACAAACCAATTATAAAAAGGAACACAGGAAGCGAAGTTATTACATGATCAATCCATAGAGAAGTTAATTAAATCTGATTAACTTACTTCCACGAGGTGATTGTCTGGACCGTACAGATCCTTGTCCAACTCGATCACCAGAGACTTGAAAAAAGAGGAGAACTTTCTCTTCTGTTTGGTGGCCTCGTACTTGGACACAGCAGACTGAAAAAAAAACCAAGGTAAAAGGCGTCAAGTCTCCCTAAGACTCCCTAAGTTACGTGCTAGCGATTGGTGGCTAGTCGACTTACATCTTCGAGCAGACGACCCTCAACTCGCAGCTCCCATGATGCAACAGTGCCTTCTCCGTCCTCGGCGTCGGGTTTGGCAGGGTTGAAGGTGTTGGATATGAAGATCCTCAGCTTTCTTTTTTGCTGAAACAGGAATAGAATAGATCATTAGGTGTTATTCCTTAACATTAGCGTATTAGCAATTGTGGCTACATCAAAGACTAATGGGAAAATGAAAGGAAGAAGCAAGGCTGATACATGAATACACTCAAAATGATTCACTCAATAATTAAAAGCTATAATTTTATTATATTTATTTGTATATTTTTTATTATTTATTCCATATTAACTTAAATAAAAATGTGTATTATTTATTTAATTTATTTATGTTTAATTAAAAAGCAAATCAATGTAATATAGAGACAATTTAAATTTTCCTCTCAATCTGAGGTAAAAAATAAATAAATAAATGTGCTTGATGATTTCGTGAGGAAAGAAAAAATACTAAAAGTACTAATATAACCAGCTGAGAATGTTCAAAATAATCTGGTGTCAGTGCAGTGTATGATGTTCAGATTAAAAGTTTATTTCAAGTATTCATGTTTTACAACTCCTTTTGTAACCATAATAATTTTGTATTTCCTGGATGGATTAATTAACAATTTCTATGTACGACTAGCATTTCTGATTATTTGCTTTACATGTTTCAGCAGTAGGGGGCGCAAGATTACCTTCCTGTCCAGTAAAACCATGCAAGTAAACTACAAAACACATCACAGGTATCTGAAACATGTAAAGCAGGTAATCTAACTTTGAATTAACAATTATTAAAAAAAAAAATCCAAGGCTCTCTCTGCATTAAAAAGTCCTTTATGTATGTTGTATGCCCTGAAGACGACCAAAACGTGGAGGCTAGTCCCGGTTTATATATTAAAGGGCTTTTTAATGTCAGTTATGCATGTGAGTGAAGTTATTCCACTGATCCTGATGAGCACCTGACCTGAAACTTGACTGAAACCCACTGAAGCAGCAGTCTTTCTCTCTTTACCTATTACCATATTTTTCGGACTATAAGGCACATCTAAAATCATTATTTTCTCAAAAATCAACAGTGCGCGTTATAATCCAGTGGCCTTATGTATGACTTTTGGTTGTGTTTACTAACCTCCAACCGATTTTATGTTGTACACATTACGACTAATAACGTATTATGATGGCGACATATAGGGCAACATACCGGTAGTTCTGCCGTGTGCTGTACAAGGACCCAAAATGCACCTGTTAAGAGACATGCACCATGCAGATTTCAGGTTTTGTATTTTTGTGTTAGAACTGAACAATGTTGAGAGGGATCCGGGCATGTTTGATGTCCAAATCACCCAACTGTTAAACTTGTATTTTTGTGTTAGCTACAACTGAGAGTTATTGTAAATGACCTGAATAAAGTTCTATTTATCCGACACGCGTTTTGTTTCGCTTATTGTGCCTTATAATCCGATGCGCCTTATGTGTGGACAATGACAAAACTGACATATTATTTGATACTGCGCCTTATAATCCAGAGCGTCTTATAACCCGAAAAATACAGTAAGTCCAAATCTACGTGTTACCTTGATGGGCCTTTTGAGAGCTTCCTGGATGTCCAGTCTTTTGCGCATGATGGTCTGATCCAGCTTCCTCTCAAACGCCAGCAGATCCATGTAAGCCTGAGACTCTGGGACTAGTTCCCTAATCTGAAACAACAAGCAGTTACATTAACCATTTTTACATTTTTGGGGACATTTTTAGAGTTTTTAGACAAATTAAACATCGATTACTTCAATACTGGCTACTTAAAAGGTGCACCTTGTAACTTTTCAGGAGCGAGACTGCAACCTGTTTGTCTCCATGGAGATGTTAATGTTTAGGTTACTGCCATACTGAGGAAAGTTAAAACAAATCTGTTTTGCCGCTGTTATTTAACTCTAAAAACGTCTTTAAAAACATCCATTCTTGCTGTGAGCGAGGCGTCTATCCACAAATCAAACCTGTAATTTGGCTTGCAAGTCTCCATGGAGATTCTTCAGTTTATGGCCATACTGTGGAACATTCTAGACACATCTCCATAAAGATAAGCAGGTGACAGGCCCTACATCAGATAAATTACACAGAGTACCTTTAAATGACAAGGAATAACCCATAAATACACTAAATAATAATAATAACAATTTAAAAAGATTTAAATAAACAGAATATCAAATCTCAAACATAAATACAAAAACTTTTCTTTGTCATGAAGGTGCAAATACAATGGGTACTTAAAATTGGAAAGACAATTTGCAATACTTTTTAGTTTGCCTTTGGAAGATTGTAGATTACATACCAAAGACGTGCGTAAACAAAATTCAATCACAAAATACTAAATGGTTTAACAAAAAATAAATAAAAAGAAACTTCTATCAATCTATTGTAGCTTTTGAGAAGTATTTTTAGGCCAAGAGCACATCCTCCCCCAAACAATTCAAGGCCAAAGATAATGGATTTCTGTGCCAGTCGTTTTTTTTAAGACTCACCCTCTGAGGTAGAATTTTATCAGCCATCTTCTTCTTCTTTGTGCTGTAAAAACACATTAAACAACAGAAAGATCAATTGAGGCTGATTTGGGAAGAAAAATAAATCATTACAGCCCATGAAATCTGAATCGGATTTTCTTTCAGAGCCGCGCACAAACACAATACATCAACTCAATGAGGGGGAAATCTCAAATGTAGACGGGTCCCACATTACGTAAAATTGAGTTTTGTGAGTTTTAAGACATGAGAGATGAATTATGAAGAGAGAAACAAACAAAAAAAAAAAACTCCAGGTATGTTTTTAATGAGGTAACATTTTAACTACATCTCCAAAGCTAATGCTCTGTTCTACCTTCTGACATCATGAAGTGGTAGTTTAAGAAGTTAACAGCTACTTTTATCTACTTTTATCGGCTCTTTTCATGCTTACGTCACAAACCAGGAAGACGTTTGGTTTAGTTACTAACACTGGGCTTGCCTGCGACTGTGATAAAACCCACTGAAGTAAATGTGATCAGCAGTAAAATGAAGACTGCAAACGTATGTGCTGTTTGGAATAATCTTCAATCTCTTCTAGTCGCAGATACCCAGTGCACTTGGAGTTGTGCATCATTGTGGAAGTGATGAAAACTGAAGTATGGTTGGAATTATTGATTAGCCGAACATAACGAAACGCTAAAATTACATGAAGATGAAGAAAACGGGAACTTTTTCTTATTTTTCTGGAAGTTGCCACCACATGTTTCCAAACATCTTCCTGGTTTGTGACACAAGCGTGAATAGAGCCTGTTGAAGAGATGGGCAATTCTAGGTCTGAAATGATCCAAAATGAATCTAGTGAAGGCGTATGGAGTTTAAAAACACAGCGGAGCCCTTCCTGTCTTGCCACATGACATCACAAGGTGGAACAGAGCGTTTTCAGTTTGAGAAAAGAACCCTAAATATGCAGGTTTGTGAATGAAAGAAAACACTCCAGATCTGTTTGTGATGAGGAAACATGTTAACAGATCAAAAAATAGTGTAATATGGCCCCTTTAAGTTATGACTGAATTGAGGAATTAGGTACAACTATGAAGACATTATTCATTTTCATTCATATTTAGTTACTGCTATAACACTAATAAGAGTTTAGTTTGTAAATCAAATTGCTACATCAAATTAAAACAAATAAATTAAAGTGAATGTTGTGAATAATACAAGTGCATTTTTTGCCTCACAAATCCTCAAGAAAAGGCACTTTATTTCTTTTTTTAGCTGACAAATGACATAAATCAGTTTCAAATTGCCTTAATCATAACTATGACACACATAATTATGACCATTGTTGATTATTGTCGATTATGAAGCTAACATACATGAACATTCACATAGACAGTGACTCCCTCTGTCTTGCATCACTCAAGGAAAAACTAAAACACAACTCTGCCTACATCAGTCCATCGTTCCCACAATCACAATTATGACAAACATAATTATGATTAGGGTTTGAAGGTAAGAAAAAAATTATAGTTTCTTCCTGATATTGATTAACCATGATTTAATTTTTCTTTTTCCAACTTGATTTGATAAACAAGGCTTTCATTATTAGTTTTCTCCCCCAAAGTCTGAACTCTGCTTTTATTTTACTGACAAGATTGGCTGTAGACTTCTCTATTAACAAAAAAAAGACCCAAGTTGATCAATGACGATTAGAAATTACATCCATCTTGTCTAAAATTTGATTAACTGCACAGCTCTAAGTGTGAGCATGATCTTTCTTTATGATTTTTCAATAGGTCTGTCATGATAATTACTATATTGACTTATCATTCAATATGTGAAAACTGAAATGATATACTTTGAGGCTCAAAATTGGTTGTGTGTACCATTTCTTTGTAAACTTGGGGAGGTTTAAGGTATTTCTGTTGTAAAATAAAAAAAATTGAGCTGTAAAGATTTGAAAATGTAACTTTTGTGTTTATTATTGCTTTATTCTGTATTATTATTTGTTGCTGCTCATGCCGTTTAATCACACTGTATTAAAAATGAATACAGGTTTACTGGGATTATCCTACATTACTGTTATTGTATCAGTAGCATAAAGTAGCTTCAGTACTATTGCAGTTTATCTCTGTAGCAATAAACTGTGCTTCAAAATGTGTTATGGTGACAGGCCTATTTAACAATACCATAGTAAAGGGGTAAGTACAACTAAGTAAGTACAACTAAAACAATATATTTTTTGTTTGGGTATATTTTAGATGACAAGGCCTTGTGACTAAAGTGTAAAAGCACTTGACCGTAACAGGTTGATCCAGTTTGTACCATTTCTAACCACATTCAGTAATTAAAGTAACAGCACAGAGCCCTCCTTTTACATTTTAGTAGACACACACCATTACAGACTTGTACACGAACAGGTTTCTGTTTTATGAAAATGTATGTATATGTATATATGTACGTATATGTATGTATATGTAACTTTTTGGTTGGGTATCCGTTACCTGCTTGTTTTTATAGATACGTCATTGCTCTGCCTGGAAAGTCCCACAGTATGACATTAAACAGCTCTAGTCTACTTTTTTTTTTCAGTTGGTGGCGTTACTGCTCAAAAATACCTAGAAAAACAGGCTTTCTCTATTACAGTTTAATCTCAATGAAGATGGAAACATTTAATACCAAACTGTGAAATATTCCAGACAGTATTCCAAAGTATCTCCATTATGAAGAGCATTTGACGGACTGTTCACCAGAAAAGTTACAAAATACATCTTAACTTACTGCTGGTTCCTGCTCTGCTGCTGCACCTGCTGTATCTGTTGAGGAGCAGGTCTCTTGCGGGAGGGATCCATCACTCCAGGCATCCCAGGCCGAGACACAGGGCTCCCCCCATATCCTGGAGGTCCCATGGCTGGTCCCTGTGGGGTCATCCTGCTGGAGGGGGGCATGCCTGGTCTCTGGAAACAGCAAACAAGAAAAGGAATGTTATTATAATCAATGTACTTCTGCAGATATTAACAGATACTAAAAATTGCGCCTTTTCTCTCTAAAAACAGATAATGTACTACAAAATGTATCTGGTGTTGTGCAAGTTATGCATTCTGCAAGTATCTCCTGAACAGCTTTGTATGAAAAAAAGTTCAAACATTATGTGACATTCTAGGCCTACATCAGTCAGTGAAGAGTCCAACCAAGATATCAGCTGATCCAGCAAATTTTCCAGGATTGGCGGCAATATTTACTTTAATTATATGGATGGGTATTATTCCACACTGACACCGACACACCATGGGTTTCAGATGACAAGTTAGAACCATTGTTATAGCGACTGACAATTTAAAACTAAATATTATCTTTAAATTAACAAAAGCCCTATAAAAACATAGGAATATTATATATTATATTATAAAGTATTAGACAAAAAAAATTCCCCACTTTCAACAGAGAAAAAAGGGAGATCAAACAAGGCTGATCTGTTGCTATGACAACCACGTTCTTTAACCAAAAATCGGCATTGACAATGTGGCAGCTTAATACCACTATTGACAAAAATGCATCAAATCTAACTGCCAATTATGATAGCTGCAAACCTGCTATGTGTATTCAATAATTTAAAAAAAAAACAATGTTACGGTGGTTTTTATGCTATTTTATACCATCTTCTTGGACTCTACTCTCAACCCAGCACATTCTTACACACTGTTTGCTATAAAGACAAAACACACTCAAGATTTTATAGCGACAATTCACAAGGTCAAACAGAAACCACTTGAGCAGAAAAGCAGGGACGAAGCGTGACACGACACAATTCAACCATTATTCCTGCCTTTGACCAAGAATCGCAATTACTTGACAAACAATATTTACCTTCAACGCAAAAGGAAAAACAACAGATTTTCAATGCCAAATCTACAACCGACCTTGTTACATCTAAAAGCAACAAGTTGGTCATAAAATAAGGTCCCCACTAGTTCGTTAACCAACTCACCAGTCCATGCGCAAGAAATTCAAAGAGACGACTCCGTGTATCCGATTGCATGATACCAACAAATAAGGATAGTAAGGACAATAATAAGCCTGTTTGCTTTGTTGCGAGTCCTGCAAATGAGAGATTGTTGCAGTACGAGACTCTAGACATCCACAGAGGAGAGGAAACAGGCAAGAGAAGCGTGGTCAATAAAGGCGGGATGAATATAAGGTTTGCACACCGCTCGCAGAAGGCACAAAAGGAATGGCATGCTTATCACTTAGTCTTTACAACATACAGCAGCAAAACCTTGGTCGCAGTGAGAACAACTAGAGCTCGGCGGTATTCACGGAACGCGGCGCGCCATTGACTGCGGTGAAAAGCGGCTTGCGAGAGTGCCGTTCAAGGACGTGGTGGAATAATGCTGTTTCTTTTCACTCCAGAGGCTGTCAGTAGCTAAGCAGCAGCAGGGCTTGAATGGGTTCAAAGCAAAAATACATAGTTATTGAATAGACAGAAGACATGAGGAGTGTGATAGAAAGTAGTGGTGAGGCTGAATAGCAGAGTCAAGGTTCAAGAATTAATGTGGCAATGTTTTTAAAAGGTATAAATAAGAAAAATTGTGAGTGCAATGGACTGAAGACATAGGCAGTCTAGTATTAGAAATGGTAAAGATGTTAAAATGGCAAAAGATCAAAGTGAAATGCAAAACCATGAATGATTAATTTAATATAGCTTATATCAAATTTAGAGTTTGATTTTAGGTATTTAAAATCTTGGCTTGTAAACGTAGGTTATGTGTAAGAAAATAAAGCCTATAAAAAACGTAAAATATGTTAAGTGCACAACAGTATTAAAAAACTAAACTTTGTGATTTTTAAAACATACTATACTAAATGTTGTGGTGTTAACAAATTATAAACCATGTGGCATTAGTATTTTTGTATTGTTTACAAATCAATGAGGTGCACAAACTTAACTAGGACTCATGTGGTGATGGAGAGGTGGTTCATTCATCCAAGCAGAGCACAGGACCCAGAGAAAATCAATACATTCAGAAGTTTAAACTACATATACGCTAATTTCTCAAACATTTTACCATCTAGGAATAATATCACCAAACATTCAAACTTTAAACTAAGATATGAGACAGTTTCCTCTATAATGCTAAGCTAAATGGCTAGCGTGGTGGACTAGCAGAGTTAGCAGGCGGGTTAGCAGTTCCGAACAACAAACTAACTCAAGAGTCGCTCATCTCAGATCCCCTCGACTTTTTACTGTAAAATGCATTTTCACTGGATTTTGTAATCAGTTTTACTTGGTGATCGCATTCGTGACAGTAACAAACATCTGGTGCTGCTGACAAAGCGGCTGCAGGAGGCTTTGTTCTAGCGCGGAGCTAACGAAGAGCAAAGATGGAGAGTCTCACCGGGTACCCAGGCCCGGGCATCGGAGAGCGGTACATGTGGTTCTGCGCCGGCCCGCCTGGTCCCATCCGTCCGGAGGGAGTCCCCGGCCCCATGCCCGGTCCAGCACCCGGCACTGGAGGTCCTGGACCCATCGGACCGCCGCCTCCTCCGGTTGGTGCCGACTGAAAGCCCCCTCTAGCCGCCATCTCCTCCTCAGAGCGTCGCTAGCGTTGATGGACCTGTGGAGGCACTGAAGTACCGCGAGACTTGCGGAGGGAAGTACCGCGAGAACAGAGCTCTACCAGGCACTACCGTCCCCACAGTGACACCTAGTGAATATTTATGGAAGTTGACATAACATAACAACATAACATAACATAACATAACATAACATAATATAATGTAATATAATGCAATGTAATAGAGTATAGTAAGAAAAAGTGAAAAATAAATTGTAATGATTCAATCTAAGTAGCATGAAAGATAGCAAGATACTCCCTACAACTGTACAAAAACTT